>JAJJMC010001010.1:5116430-5187240 GCA_023531435.1 Papaver californicum
ACTAATTTTTTAAAGAGAGACAATTAAATACTAAGGAGGAAAACATATCACCGTAGTATTGCTTTGAAGTTTTTGTTCAATGAACTTCAAGTTGGTAAAGGTACTCTTAAATAAGTTGTTATCAAGCTACGATATTCAAGAAAAAGGTGCTAAACGAACATATGAAAAACCATAGAAGACTTTGCATAACGAAGAATTCAAGGATGTTGAAGATTCAAGAAATCAAGAAGCATTATGGAGATTGAGCTGAAAGTTTATTTTTATTTAAATCCATAATTAATTAATAGTTTTTTCACTAAAAATGACAAAAGAGGAGATTGTTAGAGCATCGCTCGGTTGAACCTACAAGTATTGGTATGTAAAGCCTGTTGTCAATGTTAATATCTTTCTTAATTTATTGTCTATTAAAGTCAGTATCAGACTAGGATTAGATTTAGGTAATTGAGTATCAAAAATCATCGAAAAAAGGAGAAAAAAGATCGTTGAAAAAAATAGGAATTTTAAATTTGGTAAATATAATTTTAAAGTAAAAATAATTATTTAATAAAATTAACTTTAATATAAGAAAAGTTGACTTTGATGGAGCGGCATCCTCTATGTAAACCTCTGAAATTAGACACTCACTCAGGATATCTAACCAAAACTAAGCTCATCATTTACATATTAGTTAAAGAGGAAAGGGTTGGAAATATTTTTTTGGAAAATGAAAGTGTATCCCATGTGAATTTAATTTTTTCCTCACCCATATTCTATTGGAGAAGCTCTTATATACATGGTTTCATGGAAAGAAGAAATGTTTATTTGGGGAAAAAAGACCAGATTCTAGGAAAGAGTCAAAAGAGAATCAATTAAAAGTGATAATTCCATGACTGGGGAAAGAATGCCATCCACGCTGTGATGGAACGGGAAATTCCTCCTTCGAGCAGTGCCGCAAGGCCGGAGCTCCCTGATACGCCACTTGAACGACGGTAATTGAGCCCTAAAGCTTCACTTCTCACTAGGAAAATACAAGTCGATTTTTCCTTTCTAAGCATGCTTTGCAAACATGATACTCGAAACGTGGTTTCCATACCGTTCCAACTCACCCATGTTTTGCAAAGGGTACAAAGCTATAAAAGCAAATGATGGATGCCTTAGGCATGCATCACACACTTACCAACATTTTTTCCAGGCTTAAGTCATGCCTTGGACTAGTACATAGGCCATTGTAGACCTAATTTCTATATTCCTCAATTCTGCTTCGACCGTGCACTAGGTGCATGCACTAATCTTGCTCTTGACAAGGGTACATCAACCATGCATATGTCGCCCTCGTAAATAAAGATTGATAGAAAGTATGAACATCCATCAAATGGAATGCGACTACATCATCAAGCGTGGCAACAATCATCTCTTGTCTCGAACTGCCGATCCAGATGATATGAGTTACCAAAGTGTCACAATCATCTCAAAATTAGATGATATAAACGACAAAATGCTGCACCTTAATGCATTCCATTGCGGTTTCTTACGTACCCAACCCGTACCTTGAAAGGATCAAGCATGACCGTAGTTCATCCGAAAAGGGACAACCATCTTAAGCCTATTAAGGCAAAGCCAACATCGATTATAACTTTGTTGCAAGTCCAAAGGCCAAGCAAAGCATAGTCTGTATAAGCCAAGGGACTTTCGTAAGGTATGCACAAGCTTGTGCATAATTAATGCCTTTGTATTCAAATATGCATTCTCGAGTACGCAACACAGATGAATGATGTTAAGCATCATTCAAGCTTCCTCGGGTAAGCTACATAGCTACATGGATGCTTCCTTGGGTAAGCTTCATGAATTTCCAACCAACAACTTCTCCTTATATATGTATTAGTAACATTTCTACAAGTATATAAAAGGAGGAGAAGGGACAATTATCGACTGCACCTTCTGTGATGTATTCTCGGGTATGCATCACGTATCAGTGAAGCTTTCTTGAGTAAGCTTCATGGAAACATGGATGCTTCCTTGAGTAAGCATCCTCGAATAAGCTTCATAGGGTCTTTGTGATGCTTTATTGAGTAAGCATCAACTTCCAATCAACACCTCCTCCCTATATATGTCTTACCTGCATTCCCACAAGTATATAAAAGGAGGGTAAGGGGTATTCATCGACTCCAGTGATCCATTCTCGGGTATGCATCACGGATCAGTGAAGCTTTCTTGAGTAAGCTTCATGGCAACGTGGATGCTTCCTTGAGTAAGCATCCTCGAATAAGCTTCATAAATTTCTAACCAACACCTCCTCCCTATATATGTCTTACTCGCATTTCTACAAGTAAAGATAAGGAGGTTAAGGTACATTCATCTACTGCAATTTAGTGATGCATCCTCGAGTATACATCACGGCATAATAGTGCCTTAGCACTATAATGCATTATCGGGTATGCAACATAGGGTCTATGATGCTTCCTCAAGTAAGCATCGCGGTATAAAGTGCCTTAGTATGACCATCAGGTCAAGCGGCCTAGTAATATGCAACATTATGCATAAGCCAAATGCGATTTGTCCTGGGCCACGAATACGCTAAGCATTCAGTATGCATGTTAAGGCATTGGCATGTGCCAAAGGGAATTGGGCATGGATGAAATGCGCTAAGCATTCAGTAATACGAGCTCGAGGAAGCTTGCATAGGCACACTTGCATCATTGGGAATGATGCGTACTCTAGGCTGCGTTATGACTGGGTGCGTTCTCGAGGAATCAAAGTCAGCAGCATGCGCCAGGCACATGGCTTTGACAGTTGGAAGTTGGTTACACGAGTTGGCGTAGCTTTATGCTTTCTAGGGACAAGGAACTGCCCCTCTTATCCTAGGAAATCTGATAAGGCAAATTAGACGGTTAGGCCAACTGCCTTGCATAGAGTGAATGTATGTAACTGCTAGTCGGTTACTTTTGTATATAGTTTTTGTAAGCCTATATAAGTATGATCTCGTGAAGGTCTGGGCGACCAGTATAAGAAGATTTTTGTGTAACCCAAAGTGTGCAGCAATACAAAGGCTACGGCTGAGTTTAAAGCACATTGTTATGTTTTTGTGCATAGTCTCTATTGTTTGGCTTATTGTTTATGCATCATTGAAGTGTGTGTGCTGATTTGTTGGAGGGTGAATGATTGTGAGCGGAACCTCTATTTAGTTTGGGATAAGTAGAGTTTTAATCAAGAAGAAAGAAATTGGCTAAGTGTGAATAGGTTGAGACTGTGTTGGGCAACATAATGTCGTTGTCAAGGTTGGTTGTTGCATTTGCGAAGTTTATACCTATGAAAATTCGGGTATCAGAGCCCTGGTTAAGGGTCTCTCTATTCATAAATGTTTGGTATTAGATTGGCTTAATACGTTTTGATCAAGTTGTTGTTATTTCTGAAGTTGGTTGGACTGCATTCTTAAGGGAATTAAAGATCCACACGTTAAGAAGCAATACCATTAACGGAATGGAGCACAGATCAAAGACCAAATTCACGGATGGGGTACGTGAATCTTCTAAGCAAGAAGCAATTCTCACTGATCATACACGAAGACGGGCTTCTGGACATTCAAAACCAGAACCACACCAAGAGTACTAGTGACGCTTGCGACGCTACTAACGCTGAAAATGTTAAACATAATGTTGGTATGGTCCAACATCGAGACATTAGTCACTTACTAGGGAGTAAGGCACATAGTAGGAAGAAATTGTCTTCCGAACTGATGTACATTGATATTAATATCAATGGGAAATACGTATTGGCAATGACTGATATAGGTGCAACAAAATCCTTTATTCACCCCACTGTTGTGTAACACCCACAATTTTTACATGAAGCTTACTCAAGGACGCGTCATGGCCTGGGTTGAAGTTTCACCCTAAGCTTATAAAGCTCGCTTAGGATTGCATCATGATGTTGATGCCTTGACCCTGAAATATAGTGTTAAGTCCTATTACGCGTGATGCATATTTGAGGAGGCATCATAGTGCTACTGAACTATTATGCTGTGATGCATGATTGAGAATGCATCACTAAGCCAAAGCTGCGTAAGTGAGAGCATTATAGTGCTAATGCACTATTATGCCGTGATGCATGATTCAGTGCATCACTGAGCCGAAATCGCGTAACTGAGAGCATCATAGTGATAAGCACTATTATGCCGTGATGCATGATTCAATGCATCACTGAGCCAAAGTTGCGTAAGTGAGAGCATCATAGTGCTAATGCACTATTATGCCGTGATGCATGATTCAATGCATCACTGAGCCAAAGTTGCATAAGTAAGAGCATCATAGTGCTAATGCACTATTATGCTGTGATGGATGATTGAAAATGCATCACTAAGCCAAAGCTGCATAAGTGAGAGCATTATAGTGCTAATGCACTATTATGCCGTGATCAAGGTTGTACCATACCGGATTTCGGTTCATACCGATCGAGAGCGAGACACTGGTACGCGGTATACCGGGGAAATTTCGGTTTAAATATCGGTGCATATATTTTATACCTATAATTTTATAAAAAAATATTAGTTCACATTTTATAACTATAAATATATTAACGTTATAACAAACATTTTTTTCACAAAATTTAAAAAGATAAACTAGTATTCATCCAAAATATATAGATCCATAGATTTCATACAAAGTTCAAACTGGAAGTACAAAAGAAACAAGAACAACTTCAAAGTTTATCGTCTAAAATACTAATTAAACAAAGATATTACAATTTTAAGATCATTAGATTAATTATAGATATTATCATATGCATATATAATTCTAAAATATCATAAAAATATGAGTAACAATTGAAAACCCTAAAACAATTTTTTTTTTTTTAAATAAAAAAAACAAAAAAAAACGATTGTACCGGTCAATACCGGCCGTACCGGCCAAACCGGTACAGTCCATACCGGCCGATATTTTCGGTCAAATACCGTTTACCGGTATACCGGATTTCGTCTCGCTTTTCGGCCGAAAACGGTAAAACCGGCAATATACCGGCCGTACCGGCCAGTATGGACTACACTGGCCGTGATGCATTATTCAGTGCATCACTGAGCCGAAGTTGCGTAATTGAGAGCATCATAGTGATAAGCAATATTATGGCGTGATGCATGATTCAATGCATCACTGAGACAAAGTTGCGTAAGTGAGAGCATCATAGTGCTAATGCACTATTATGCCGTGATGCATGATTCAATGCATCACTGATCCAAAGTTGCATAAGTAAGAGCATCATAGTGCTAATGCACTATTATGCCGTGATGCATGATTGAAAATGCATCACCAAGCCAATGTTGTGTAGTGAGAGTGCATCATAGTGCTAAGGCACTATTGTGCCGTGATGCATTATTGAGAATGTATCACTGACCAATGTTGCTTGTTCCTTTCGAATTGACCCTTTGATGAAATACGGTCATGTTTGATCCCTTGAAGGTACGGGTTGGGTACGTAGGCAGCCGCAATGAAATGCATTGAGGTGCAGCACCTTGTCGCTCATATCATCTAATTTAGAGGTGATTGCGACATTTTGGTAACTCGTATCATCTAGCTTGGCAATGCTAAGTCAAGAGATGATTGTTGCCACACTTGATGTGGTAGTTGCAATTCCATTTGATGGTTCATACTTCCTAGCAACCGTTACGCCATGGAATGGCATGTGCCGAGATGTTGCACTCTTGACAAGAGCAAGACTAGTGCAGACTCCAGCGCATGATCGAAGCAAAATTAATGAAGCGAAAAATTAGGCTTGAATGGCCTAGGTGCTAGTCCAAGGCATGGGATTGGTCCTGGACAAGGATCGTAAGTATGTGATGCTTGCCAAAGGCATTCACCATTCGCTTTTATGGCCTTGCACCCTTAGCAGAACAAGGGTGAGGTGGAACGGCATAAACGTAGTTTGAATGATGTGGGAACTAAGTTTCGAGTATAATGTTTACAAGGCATGCTTGGAAAGAAAAAATATACCTGCACTTTCCAACGAGAAGTTAAGCTCTAAGGTCCGTTTACTCTCTTTTAATCGCGTATCGGGGAGTTCTGGCCTGCCCAGAGCAATGCGCTGGAGGCGGAATTTTCCGGACCGTGACACGTTGGCTCAATATTGAAGTTGACAGTCACTAGCGCATTTAGCACCATCAAGGATGTTAACTCAGAACCACATAAAAGTCGAGGTAAAGTTCGCAATGCGGATGTCCAAGTAGGTGAATGGATGGGAAAACTAGATTTTCTAGTGATGGTCATGGATGATTATGACCTGATATTGGGAATGGATTTCTTTTGTGCGGCGAAGGCGTCGGTACTTCCTCATAGAGATGGAATATTGATTCATCACCCTCAATACACATGCTTTGTCTCTAAGGTGAGTCAAAGTGATAATTGAGACAAAGAAATTGAGCCTTGCTTGTCTGCGATTTAGGTGAATGAAGGTCTACGCAAAGGCTTGGTTAATTTCCTTGGTATATTAGTTGAAATTAAACCAAGAAAGCTAGTTGAAGTAGAGGATGTGATAGCAAAGGTTTTGGATGAGTTTGAGGGCACGATGCTTTCAGAACTGCCAAAGACGCTACCACCAAGACGTAGGATCGATTATATGATTGAGTTGGTTCCTGGTGCGAAACCCCCATCACAGGCTCCATATTGTATATCACCTTTGGAACTCGAGGAAATGCACAAATAGATTTCTGAATTTCTAGAGGTAAGTTATATGCAGCCGTCTAAAGCCCCATTTGGCGCCCTAGTGTTATTCCAAAAGAAGCAAGACGGTTCGCTTTGAATGTATGTTGATTACAAAACTTTGAACAAGCTTACAGTCAAGAACAAGTACCCAATTCCGCTAGTGGCATACTTATTTGATCGATTTTCCAAATCCAAGAACTTCACCAAGTTGGATTTGCATTCAGGATATTACCAGACACGTATAGCTGAAGGCGGTGAACCAAAGACAGCAATGGTAACCCGATATGGCTCGTATGAGTATCGTGTTATGCCATTCGGCTTGACGAATACCCCAACAACTTTCTGCAACTTAATGAATGATGTATTTTTTGAGTATATCGATAGATTCGTTGTAGTATACTTGGATGATATTGTCATTTACAACAATACTTTGGAAGAGCACGCGGTGCACTTGCGAAAAGTGTTTACAAAGTTAAAAGAGGCAAGTTTGTATGTAAAGAACGAAAAGTGTGAGTTTTCCAAAACCACAATTACTTTCCTTGGTCATGTGATTACACAAGGATGTGTGCATATGGACCAGAAAAAGGTGGAGGCAATAATGGATTGGCCTTCCCCAAAGAAGTTAGCAGAACTTCGATCTTTCTTGGGTTTATCTAATTATTATCGGCGATTTATAATTGGATATTCAAAGAAAGTAGCACCCTTGACTGATTTGTTGAAGAAGGAACAATCTTGGGTATGGACTGACAAGTGTCAGCGGTCATTCCATGAGTTAAAGGAAGAGGTCTCGACAGAACCGGTTCTCCTCTTTCCTGACTACGAATTACCCTTTGAAGTTCATACCGATGCATCAGATCGTGCCATTGGAGGCGTATTGATGCTAGAAGGCCATCCCGTGGCTTATGAAAGTCCCAAGATTAATGGCGCTGAAATTCGGTATACAGTTCATGAAAAAAAAATGTTGGCAGTGGTGCATTATCTTAGGGTATGGGATCATTATTTGATGGGTATTTACTTTGTCGTAAGGAATGACAATGTGTCAATTACCTATTTTACCAGTCAAAAGAAGTTGTCTCCGAAACAAGCTAGGTGGCTTGAGTTTTTGGAAAAGTTCGATATGAAGATCGAACATAAGCCAGGAAGGCTTAATTCTATACCCAATGCGTTGAGAAGGAAATGGGTAGCCGAGTATGTTACGACACTAACCACGATTGAGGTAGAGTTATTGCCTCGAATCAAAGAGGAGACGAACCGGGATCAAGCATGTGTGCGGTTGACCAAGCAAATCTGTGATGGGATAGTTCGTTAATATTGGATAGATGACATAGTCATTTATGCCAAAGTAGGTAGGATTTATGTACCAAATACTGGTTGTTTGAGAAGGGAACTCTTACGAGAGACACGTGATGCATTGTGGGATGGTCATCCAGACATGGAGCGAACTCATGCATTGATAGCTCGTTCCTATTACTGGCCTCAAATGGCACAACATGTGGAACTGTATGTAAAGACTTGTTTGGTATGTCAGCAAGGCAAGACGGAAAGGAGAAAATTGCTGGGCTATTGCAACCTTTGCCAATTCCAGACAGGACTTGGAAAAGTATGTCAATGGATTTTATTAATGAACTGCCTGAGGTGTAAGGCTATTTTTCAATAATGGTCGTTGTCGATCGCTTATCCAAGTATGCAACGTTCATCCCTTGCCCCCATTTTTGTAATGCAGAATTAGCAACGGATCTGTTCTTTAAGAATTTAGTAAAGTATTGGGGACTATCCGAAGATATAGTGAGTGATAGAGACTCACGGTTTACAGGAAGATTTTGGACTGCCTTGTTTGGATTGCTTGGATCCGAACTAAAGTTTTCTACAAGCAATCATCCTCAAACCGATGTTCATACGGAGAGGGTAAATGCAATGTTAGAAGAATATTTGCATCACTATGTGACCGCAAGCCAGAATAATTGTGTAGCATTGATGGATACGACTCAATTTTGTTACAAACTGCACAAGAGTTCATCTACGGAAATGAGTCCTCTTGAGTTGTCCACGGGACAACAACCATTAACCCCTCATGAATTTCCAAAGACTAAGAAGCAAGGCGCTTGTAAAGCCGCATACCGTTATGCAAGGTCAAAAACTGAGATGGCCTAGCAAGCGCGTGATAGTTTATCCAAGGAAGCACGAAGGATGAAGAAGTATGGTGATAAGCATCGTAGAGACGTGGAATTTAAGGTGGGAGAGAAGGTGTTATTGAAGCTAACGCCCCTGATTTGGAAGAAAATCTCTAGCAAGAAAGTGCATAGAGGATTGATTCCAAGGTATCATGGTCCTTTTGAAGTAATGAAAAGGGTTGGTAAGGTGGATTATAGGCTCGTCTTGCCGGAACGGATGAAAGTGCACCCAACTTTTCATATTAGCTTCTTAAAGAAGTACCATCCTAATTTATTGGACATTTCGAGGCAGAAATCGAAGCGTGCACCACCAATAAACAAATCACAATTCGACAAGCAAATTGAAGATATACTTGATGATCGAGTTAAGGGGCAAAGCAAGAAGAATAGAAGAGCCTATTACTTGGTTAAATGGCATGGTTTACCTGAGTCGGAAGCTTCTTGGGAAAAGGATACAACATTGTGGCATTTTGAAAAACAAATTCACAGATACCTAGAGTTGAAAAAATCGACGAAGACGTCGAGTTTAGCTAGTGGGGGTGGTTTATGACCGTCAGGTCAAGCGGCCTAGTGTTATGCAACATTATACATAAGCCAAATGCAATTTGGCCTGGGCCAAGAATGTGCTAAGCAGTCAGTATGCTGGTTAAGGAATTGGCATGCGCCAAAGGGAATTGGGCATGGCCAAGAATGCGCTAAGCATTCAGTAATGCGAGCTCGAGGAAGCTTGCATAGGCACACTTGCATCATTGGGAATGATGCGTACTCGAGGATGCGTTATGACTGGAAGGTCTGTTCTCGAGGAAGCAAAGTCAGCAGCATGTACCAGGTACATGGCATTGACAGTTAGAAGTTGGTTGCACGAGTTGGCGTAACTTTATGCTTTCTAGGGACAAGGAATTGCACCTCTTAGCCTAGGAAATCTGATAAGGCCAGTTGGACGCTTAGGCCAACTTCCTTGCATAAAGTGAATGTATGTAACTGCTAGTCGGTTACTTTTGTATATAATTTTTGTAAGGCTATATAAGACTGATCTTGTGAAGGTCTGGGCAACCAGTACAAGAAATGTTTTGTGTAACCTTAAGTGTGCAACAATAAAAAGGCTACGGCCGAGTTTAAAACATATTGTTCTATTTTGATGCATAGTCTCTATTGTTTGGCTTATCGTTTATGCATCATTGAAGTGTGTGTACTGATTTGTTGGAGCGTGAATGATTGTGAGCAGAACCTCTATAGTATGGATAAGTAGAGTTTTAGTCAAGAAGAAAGAAATTGGCTAAGTGTGAATAGGTTGAGATTGTGTTGGGAAACACAGTGCCGTTGTCAAGGTTGGTTGTTGCATTTACTAAGTTTATACCTGTGACACTTAGCACTATAATGCATTCACGGGTATGCAACATAGCGTCTGTGATGCTTCCTTAAGTAAGCATCATGGCATAATATTGCCTTAACACTATAATGCATTATCGGGTATGCAACATAGGGTCTGTGATGCTTCCTCAAGTAAGCATCACGAGATAATAGTGCCTTATCACTATAATGCATTCTCGGGTATGCAACATAGGGTATGTGATGTTTCCTCAAGTAAGCATCACGGCATAATAGTGCCTAAGCACTATAATGCATTCTCGGGTATGCAACATTGGATTAGTGATGCTTCCTTGGGTAAGCATCACGGTATAATAGTGCCTTAGCATTATAATGCACCCTCGGGTATGCAACATTGCGGCAGTGATGCTTCCTGGGATAAACATCACGGTATAGTAGTGCCTTAGCACTATAATGCACTCTCGGGTATGCAACATTGGGGCAGTGATGCTTCCTCGGGTAAGCTATACGGGACAATGATGCTTCCTTGGGTAAGCATCCTCAAGTAAGCTTCATGAATTTCCAACCAACACCTCATCCCTGTATACGTCTTATTCGTATTTATACAAGTAAAGATAAGGAGGGTAAGGGACATTCGTCTACTGTACTTTAGTGATGCATCCTCGAGTATGCATCACGGCATAATAGTGCCTTAGCACTATAATGCGTTCTCGAGTATGCAACATAGAGGTAGTGATGCTTCCTCAAGTAAACATCCTCAACTTTTGATAAAATTAATATTTTACCCCTGAGTGACCGTTTTGGTCCTGAAGTATAAAATTATTAGTTTACCTCTGAATGACCGTTTTACCCCCGGTGAGTAAAATAATTATTTTACCCTTGAATGACCGTTTTACCCCTTAGGTATAAAATATTATTTTACCCCTGGATGACCGTTTTACCCTTGGTGAATAAATTACTATTTTATCTCTGAATGACAATTTTGGCCTTGATATTTAAAATTACTATTTTACCCTTTTATTAAAAATACGGGTGTTACACATGCCATGAGTTTTACTTGTGCATTCACCTCGAATGTAGTCTAATTTTTTAGAAACTTTCATTGGAGTATATGTGTGACATCAAAGACTGTGACAAGGGATGAGGTTTCTATACGCAAGTTAACGCCAGTAGATAACTATTTAATTAAACAAGTGAGAATGTTAGATTAATATTTTTTAAAAGAATTTACATAAAATTGTATTCCCAAACGCGCATATTTTTTAAGGTGTAAAGTTTGACATTCAAAATTTTTTGGTTTTTTTTGTAGAACCATTTAATTGGTTAAAATGTCATGAGTAAATTATTTATACGACCCTGAAAAATTATGGGTTTTACTTTCATGGCCCTAACGTTTTTTTAACTAAAACAAACAAATTATTCTCATAATCCTAGCATATTTTAGAAAGATCACGAACTGTGACAAGACTAAAATACCCTACTATAATTTCCCAAAAACAGTCGTTACTCCTCATTTAATACACGATCAATTCCAAAAACCCACTTTCTTCCTCTTTATCTCTTTCTGAAATCTCTTACGAACTACACGATCATTATTTATGACCAACAAACAACTCCAATAAAATGAAATCAAAACTCAAAATCTTAAAATAAATCACCAATAACTACAAAAAACACTAATACAAAACCATATACTAAAAGAGATGTTGGAGAAAATCAGTAGATTTTGATAAAAATCCAACCCATAAAACTTAATATATTTTTTCTCTAACTTCTTCATCATCATATATTCGCTTCTTCTTCATCATCTATTCACTTCTTCTTCTTCTTCTTCTTCTTCTTCTTCTTCTTCTTCTTCTTTTTCTTCTTCTTCTTCTTCATCATTGATTCGTTTTTTTATTAGGGTTTTGATAAGAAAACTGAAGAATATATTGTTGATGAATGAGATAGTACACATACACAATCAGTTGATGAAGATGAAGAACAAATTGATGTTGAAGAAACACCAAAGAATCTGCAAGAAAATCCAAAAGAAAGTAACACAAAAAGGTATAAATATTTTTCTTTTTATTTATTAATCTTTCGATTTTATCTGTGTAGTTGCATGTATAATTATGTTGTGTTTGTTTGTCTTTAAAAAATTGTTAGTACAAACTCGTTTGCTTGATTTTCACAGTTTATATTGCATGTAACCTTTAAAGATGCAGTTTGTGGATATACCTTACACATATCTAGTTGGTGTATATTGCAGTTGTTTGATTGTGTGTTTTCTTATGGGTTTGTGCATATTTTATTCACAAATATAGTTTGTGGATATTTCATGCACAAATCTAGTTGTTGAATATTACAATTGTTTTATTGTGTGTTTTTTGTGGGTTTGTTCATTTCCTTCACATATATAATTTTATGCACAAAACTAGTTGTTTATATTGAAATTGTTGTAAATTTTTTGGCATGACATTGTTATAGTTTTAATTCTTTATGTTTTCATACTAGCCTGGTAGAGCTTGAATTGTTTGCTTGCATTTATGGTTTCATAAATCTGTAGTTTTATGAGTGGAAATTTTTTTACAGCTAAAGCTCACAAGAGACTGAAAGGATTAAAGATCCAAAATGTGCATAGTTGATATTGTTATTGTGAATATTTGCTACACAGATCGAGTCGTGCATACTTTTTTCACAGATCAAGTTGGTCATATATGTTGCATAGATCAAGTTTGTTTGTTGATGTTAAAAGTAAAAATTTTGTGTTGTTATGTTTGATTGGGATGTGATTGATAAAATTGTGATGTCAATATCATCTAGTGTTCCAGTCTAGTTTCTGCAGATGCGATTATAAGATTGATATTTTCATCGTTACTAGATTTATATAACATGCAATTGATTTTTCATCTCTACCATTTTGGAAAAAAATATTTGTGCATATTGGCTTTACGCTAAATAATGTGTGTTGTTGATGTTATTATGCATATTCGCTGCAATATCGAGTTGTACGTATTTTGTTCACAGATCGTTGTGCATACATGCTGCACAGATCAAGTTTGTCATATTGTTGATGTTAAAAGTAAAAAGTTTGTGTTGTTGATGTTGATAATATTTTAGACGGATTAAACATGTTCGTTACACATAAAAAATTATTGCACATGAAGAACAAAATGTGCTAAATAGTAAAGCTACATACAAAGACCACAAGTATGACATGCACATATCTCACTGTTTTTGCACCTGAAAATAAGATTGGAAAACAATATGAATCGAATGTGCTAAAATGTAAGGCTGGATGCAGAGACGACTACTATGACACACAAATATCATACTATGACCGCCTGAAATAAGATGGCAAAGAAAAACATGAGATGTCGTAGTTCTTGAAAATGATTTTCATGTTTGTATATAAGACTGAACAATTTCAAAATGATTTCCATATGTGCATAATTACTGCACTTGAAAACATCAATGCTTTAGCTATCAGAAATGGTGATGTATATATTTTGTTTTACTTTATCTACTATTTGTTCCCCAAGTTCCATTTTAATTGTGTTTCAGCATTACTGGGTTTAACCCACCAAGCATTGGTATGTCAAATTTAGTTCCAAAACTCAGTCGCTTGAATTGGTTACTAAAGTCAAATTCGTTAGGTTAGACTTAGGACATAGAAATATTGAGGCAATCTCTAGTTACTCATTGAAGAGCTGAAGACGTTTGAATATAAACGAATACATCATCCCTCAGAATGACGTTAGTAGCTATTGACTTTGACTTTTTCCATTTATATCAAGTTCTTACATTCGTATTCATTGAAATTATAACATGGAAAGTTTGTTTACATGGCTTCAGTTGATTAGATAACTTGATCATTCATATGATTTAAGCGTCAAAGAAAGAATATAAATTAGTTGCTTCTACAACTTATGGTATTGAGTTACGCATCATAGTTTATTCTACTTTCGTTGTTCCGGCGTAATACTACTATGACTTTTCATGGATGAGGGTTGAACTTTCTTGGAAACTAGATATATGTATCTAGTGGTGAATCCGGAGTTTGAACTCATGTTAGAGAAGCTTGTTTTATTGGCTTACTTTAAGTTTATTTTGACTAAAACTCAGTTTTTATGTCAAATAAGATTCAGGACCAATCTCAGAAATGATCCTAGACTTGTATTTTCGAAATCTCTATCTTAAATTCTATATCTTTAAGATTTCGAAAGGTGAGCAAGTATGAATAAGAAATGTCAGGAAATATTGAACATGTATTTATCTCAAATAGATTATTGTTCATATTTGATCATTTGATACTCAAGGCTAAGATCCTAATTAATATTTGAGAAATATTTCTGAATCCATATTTGAAGTGATATTGATGTGCTTTCCTTTTCCCGGAGATTGCACATAACTAGTTTTCTAATTTAACAAAGTACATGGATTTGCACTAGTTGATATTAGTTGTCATACTAGTAAGATTTCTCAAATATTAGTTAGAAATATATTTTAGGATTTTATTACAATTTTATCTATGGTAATATAACTAAAGAGAACTATGAGATAACCCATGGTCTTTTTTCTTCCACTGTCGTGAAAGTTGCTTATGTCAAAAATTGAAACAAAACCTTGTTACGAAGCCGACTGAAGTTAGTAACAGTAAGAGTCTGAAGTACAGTCTACTGTGTCCAAATGTATCTACAAATGATAGCATTAGGAACAAGAGTTTCACTACAAACATGACCAACTATACATTATTCCAAGATTATCGTCTTTTATGAAGATAGATATTGAATTTCATCCTTTTGAGAAGATAAATCTTGAATTTCTTTTTCAGAAAAGGGAAAAATGGGATCTTTGGCAAGACATAAACTGAAAGGTGGAGAGAATTATATGAATAAGGGAATTGGGGTACATAATTGGTAGGAAAAATTTAGATACATAAATGGATGGTGATGATAGATGTATGGAGGGTTTTCTTCTCATGACAAAAGTGTATCCTGAATTCACATGTGATCATAAAATGACAAGTCAAGTGGAAACTAACACTTATCAAAAGATTGGGAGACCAAATGTTCAACTACTTAAAAGTAAACTACTTTGTGAAGAAATGACGGGTTCTTGTTGATGGCCACTGCTCATTTATATGGAGTCTTGGAGAAGAAAGGGGTTATGATCGAAGTGGAAGAAGAGATCGGTCTTGATTGGTAGTTTTTTTACAGGACTGCTAGGTAAGGAACTCTGCTTCTTTTTTTGGACGACTAATTATAGAAGTTTTAATTTTGTGATGATATCCAGTTCTTTTTATCAGTGAAAAATTTCAGTAGTAGTAGGGGGTAGCAGTGATGTTAAGGACTTGGTTTTTAGTATTTATGGGGTTTAAAAGATATGTGAATATGAAAATGTTTATGTCATAAATCTTTAGATAGATCAATGTTAAGAAAAATGGTTTTTTGAAATGTAATTTCAAATTTATCAAATTGAAAACTTAGCCAGGAAAAATTGATTTGAAAGATCTTGGTGTGAGTTGGAAACATAGTTGGTGAAAGAAAGGAAAAACTCAAGAACAAAGAAAGCTTACATGACGGAGCAGAGGCTAAAAAATCCAAAGACAAACTTGTTGGAAAATTGACAACCAAGTAATTGAATGGGGTTGTTAATGGATAACCGAATATCTAATATTCGTTCGAGTTCGTACCGAAAATTTAAGATATTATCCGAAGTTTCGAATATCGGATACAAATACATATATCTTATTGGATACGAATACGGATACAAGATTACTACTATCTTATAGGATAATTATTTGATATCCGATAACATAAATATCTAGATATAAAACTACTATTATAAGTTAAATTTATCTAATTTTTTTTAAGGTGCGTTGATGGTTTTATTCGAAAAGAAATGAAAGAATGACAAACTCATCAAATTTAATTTGGTGTTATAACTTTGGAATCACGAGAAAAAGAAGTGATTAAACACACAACAAAATTAGATGTTTTTTTTCTTATATATTTTTTGGATAATTATCAGATTATCTAATATCCATCAATCTTAACGGATTCGGATACAAAAGTAAATTTCTATTATCACTCAAATAATTATCGAATACGGAGATCCGATAAAAATCAACGGATTCCGATACAAGACGATGTATAATTGATAATGATGCATATAATATATTTGCTTGCATGTGAAATATCTAGTATCTATGTTAGGAAGACAACAAGACATATAAACCAATTTAATAAGATTTAATAAATAAGAAAAGTACAAGTTGGAAGAACCTATCTGAACTCATTAATACCTCCATCAGTTTTGAGTATCCAAATGCCAGATTAGCAAAGCTGTTATTCGCTATGATCCTTCTCCATCAAATAAATCATCGCTTTCTACTTTATAACATAATTTGATAATTCAAAACCTTTGAATTTGAATCGAACGTCAAGAAGACACTAGATTTGTACCCGTGTTACATATCGGATATATTTAACTTCTTATAACAGTTACTTTCTGATTAATTTTTTTTCTTTAAACAAAATTGGTATATAACCAGTGCTATGTATCGGGTTCGATAAAAAAAATTAATTTAGTATGACGGGACTTCATCCCACCCCTTTACGATGCATTAATCATAATAGGGAGTATTGTTCACTATGAGTATAAAGGAGTAAATATGGAGTATAAAGCTACCGTTTTAGTATTTATGTGTTTGAGCAATATGAGTGGGTGAGTATTGTTCACTTGTAACTAAATAGGGAGATTTGGTCATCATTTCAACATAGGGGTGCGATTGAGTTAGTCCTTTAAAGAAGAAGATTATCAGACTTCTGGTTTCAGTTAGGTTTACACTTTTTTTTTTTTGGTTTCCTAACTAGTCAAGGTTTCTGAATATTGTAGGTTCACGACTTTGGAATCGAAATACTAAAGAATTCCAAGTTGAATTTGGTTTTGATGTCTATTCCTTAGAGTTTAAAACACAGTAAGGCAGGGTTTCCTTTTTTATTGTTTTTTTTCCCTAATTTTTTTAATCCAATCATACGTTGCCAAGTGTCCTCACCAAAACTCTCGTTTCACAAAAGCTACAAAAGCTTCGACCAACAGGAAACAAAGGTTTCCTCACCGTTCAACGTGGAAGTTTTATTTATCTAGACTTTTTAATCTTTAGATGTGTTAGCTTGAGAGAGGTCCCATTGAAAAAGTTATAAAAAACTTAGAATGAAATAAAAAATTATTATTATAATGATTATCAATGGTCTATTACAGAACAAACTGGTGTATTTATAAGACTTACAGTACTTTGACCATAGTCAACTGAGTTTGATTAAATATTCTAATACACCACCTCAAATATTACCGTAGAAAGTGGTAAAGTTTGATAATAAAAGAAAAGACAGCCCTCAAACTGTCAAACACCCTCACAGGCTCACACCTTGCAAGAATCAGTTTGACAAGTAAACAGAAAACAAATAAATAATAAACCCTTTCAAAACTAGCAATAGAATATACATAATGAGAAAGGTAACTCAAGACAAGATGCCAAGTGAAGCTGCAGCACCAGATTCAACATCAGAAGTGTCAGAAGTTGAAACTTAACTCCCTGCCTCAATAGGATTAACTTGTAGACAAAGTTTTATGATTCAAAATCCATAGTTGATAGAGAATTGTCAGCAACGGTAAACTTGTAATTTCAAGAATGGACCACACTCGCCATTCACAGCTGAATTGAAAATCTTAGATTCGAGTGTTATTTTGCCTTGTTGATCCATTTTTGGATCTATATAGCCTTTGAGAAGTAGTGGCAATCCTAGAAAACATTCAATTCAGTAAAATATAAGTATTCCTGGAAACCGGTTGTTGAAAAAAACAAGCTAAACTCATTCAATGAGTAGCAACAGAAAAACTAACAACAACATCATTAGTAATAGCTCCCAGCAAAGAAGACCAAAAGGTATTGAGATATATTCAAAAACTAGTTTTTAAGAAAAACTTTAGGACAACTTCTGTAAAGATATTGATTGTTGTTGAAAAAAATATTTAGAAAATGCTTTTTAACAAAGTTTTTAGGACCAGATTTACAAAGGTAAAGATAAACGAGCCTATAAAATTGGTTATTAATTGTTTTTAGGACTAGTTGGTATTGAAGATTATTTAGAAGCCGGTTTTTAAGAAAGACTTTAAAACCAGTTCAGTATAGGTGTTGAAAAATGTTTATCAACCAAGTATTGAAAAAAGGTATTAGGAGTTGGTTACTAAAGAGGTGTTGAAAATATTCAAATGTTTTAAGATCAAATGTTGTAGTAATATGAATAAGAATGTTGAAAGGCTAATAGGAAGGCTAATAGGAGTATTTGTTGGATCTGTAACAATGGAAATACATTAAATAGGAGAAATTGTTAAGGTTAAGAAATCTCTGATTTATAAACACACAATGGACAGAGCCACCTGCTCACCAAATTGTCATTAACACAATAGTCCTCGGGTACTCCTCAAGAATGAGAGATGCTATATCCCGACAAAGGAGATGTGTCCAAGATAGAACTGCCCGTTATGATTTGTATAAGCACAATACAAATCACCCTCAAACAAACTTAACAACAAGATAGAAGGAAGGGAAATAAACATGCAATGTGCGCAAAACAAAGCAAGAAGAGGGGAAAAGAGCTAGGGATAATAGCCTGCTCTAGAGTAAGTTGAAATGATGAAATCATTTTTCTTTTATAGCCAAAAGAAGGGAAGAGCGTTAAGAGTATTGATTGAAAATCAATTCCGTGCATGAAGCACGGACATAAAAAATTAAAACGGAATTAAAACGGTCAAAATTTATTCTAGTTTAATTCTGCTTAATTCTCGTCGGGTCAGACGCCCCCATATTTAAAAAAAAAAATGATTTTAAATTCTTTTAAGAAAAAAAAACGTAAGTCTTGGTTGGCTCGCAGCCTTAGCTACGCCCGCACCCGCAACCATACTCATTACCGCAGCAGTAGCCACAGTCACACCCACTCCCGCAACCACAGCCACAACCGCAGCCAAGTCCGCAAGTCCGCAATCCGCAAACCGCAAACTGTAAGCGCACCTGCACCCGAGCCCGAGCCCGTGCGTGCTTTGTTGCGAAGCACCGCACATGTGTGAAAAGCATGGTTGCACCAACTAGCCCATAGCCTTAGTCCTCCCCAACCACAAAATCTTCTAAACCCTAAGGGCCCTCCCTTAGAAGCAACTTTCTAGGTAATAAGGAGAGGAATCATCTTTAGTTTCTCCAATGTGGGACTAAAGGTTCATTCACAAAAGTGCAAAATGAGCTAGTGTACCTTAGTGACTTCTAGTCCCGAAGATCCATTTCCACCAAGACCAAAAACATTTTAAGTGCATTTTTCTCCAACAATCCCCCACATGAATGAAAACCCGATAAAAAATCAGAAATCAGAAAGCGAGAAATACCAGTTAGGCAATATGTGTCCATAAGGTCTTGAACCTTTGCTTAGTGAGAAATTACCGGAACTACTTGATGGAAAGTGAACGCGATGTCTTGAACTTCCATCGTTTGGTGTAGTTCATCAATAACTTCCACGCATGATATCTCTTTAGGTGCTGTCAAGTTCGTGTCGTTGTGTCCATTTTGGCCCTGGACGTATCCCGTTTCTCAGAATGCTCTAGAGAATCAGCTCAATTCTCATAGGAAGCGGCCCACTTCCTCATTCAGATAGGTGAGTTCTATCAAGAGTGTTTACTGTTACACCCCACTTCAATCTTAAATTAAAACTATAGACCTCATTAAGACTTAATAAAAAGTCATCCTTCACATGCAGTCACACTATCACGTCTACACCATAGGGAAGGGACAGAGAATGAAATTCTCTGATAGTGTTTCCTTTAACCCACCACAAATTAGTTGTCTCATTCGAAACCTTGATCTTGGGATCTCCAGTCAGCAAGGTTGAGTATCCTTCATGACAAGTTTTATTTAATGAGCTTAAGCGACATCCCCCTCGATACATTACTAACTATCTCCTTGGACAAACCTTTCTCAAAGGGTCCGCGATATTCTCCTTAGACCTCACAAAGTCAACAGAAATAACGCCAGTTGAGATTAGTTGTTTTAAGGAATTGTGTCTTCTACGAATGTGTATAGACTTCCCATTATAGTTGTTGTTTTTAGCATTAGCTATTGCAGCTTGACTATCACAATGTATAGATATAGATGGCACAGGCCTATGCCAAAGAGGAATGTCTTCTAAAAATCATCTTAGCCAAGCGGCTTCCTCTCCTGCTTTATCTAACGCAATAAACTCTGATTTCATAGTGGATTGAGCTATACATATCTGTTTGGAACTCTTCCAAGATACAGACCCGCATGCTAGAGTAAAAACATATCCACTCGTAGACTTGGACTCCTCTGAGTCTGATATCCAGTTTGCATCACAAAATCCTTCAAGGACCGCAGGGTATCTCTCATAACTTAAATAAAAGTTCAAAGTGTACTTTAAGTACTTTAACACTCTAATAAGTGCATCCCAATGCTCCTGCCCTGGATTACAAGTATACTTACTCAACCTACTCACAGCATAAACAATGTCTTGTCTCGTACAATTCATTGAGTACAGCATACTTCCTATAACACGTGAATATTCAAGTTGTGAAACTTCATTACCCTTATTCTTTTTGAGTCTACAACAAGGATCATATGGAGTACAAGCACGTTTACAATCAAATTGGTTATATTTTCTAAGCACAGATTCAACATAATGAGATTGACTAAGACTATATCAATTAGATTTTTTCTAATCTTCATCCCTAAGATCACATCAGCGGGGCCTAAGTCTTTCATGTCAACGTTCTCATTTAGCATGCTCTTTGTGGAATTAATTACATCCATGTTTATACCAAGTATAAGCATATCATCAACATACAAGCATACAATTACACAGGCATCATTCACAAGTTTAGTATAAACACACTTGTCAGATTCATTAATTTTAAAACCACTAGAAATCATTACATGATCAAATTTTTCATATCACTGTTTAGGTGCTTGTTTCAAACCATACAAAGATTTTTTCAGTTTACAAACTTTGTTTTTACAACCTTTCACTACAAAACCCTCAGGTTGGTCCATATAAATTTCTTCATCTAACCATTTAGAAAAGCTGTTTTTACATCCATTTGATGTATCTCTAAGTTATGAATGGCCGCAATAGTAATTAACATCCTAATGGAAGTAATTCTCGTAACAGGTGAATAAGTATCAAAGAAATCTACACCTTCTATCTGTTTATAGCCTTTAGCTACTAATCTAGCTTTGTATTTTTCCACAGTTCCATCTACCTTACGTTTCCTTTTGAAGATCCATTTACAACCTATGGGTTTACACCCTAGAGGTAAATCTACAATCTCCCAAGTGTCATCAGTATAATGGAATCCATTTCACTAATGGTAGCTTCTTTCACCATGGAGCTTCAGAAGAAGTCATGTCTTCTCTATAAGTCTGTGGATCAGTCTCAGCTAAGCATGTTATGAAGTCTGGCCCAAGAGATTTTTCAGTTCTAAGTATTTTAACTCTTCTATGATCAAATTCATCTTCCTCTACAGGTAATGTCTGACTAGAATAAGGGACATCTAGGGGATCAACACATATCATGCGAGATTCAGATTTCAAAGGAATTTTTTTTTCAAAGAACACAGCATCCCTAGATTCCATGATAGTATTCACATCAATTTCAGATGTTTCATAACTCACAACCATAAATCTATATGCAGTAGTATGTTCAGGATACCCTATGAAGACACAGTCAACAGTTTTGGGTCCTATCTTGGTTATCTTAGGTGTAGGAATGGACACCTTATCCAAACACCCCCACACTTTAAAGTATGCATAAGAAGGTTGCTACCTTTCCATAACTCATATGGAGTTTTATCTGATCCTTTAAAGGGTACTCTGTTCAAGACATATCAAGATGAGAGGACGGCCTTCCCCCACAAGTTTGCAGGTAGTCCTGAACTAATTAACATGGCATTCATCATCTCCTTAAGGGTTCAGTTTTTCCGTTCAGCCACACTGTTAGATTTTGTGGTGAATAAGGAGGGGTTACTTCAAGCATAATGTCGTGTTCTATGCAAAAATCTCCTATATGAATTACATACTCACCACCACGGTCAGACCTAACAGTTTTAATGGTAGCACTCATTTGGTTTTCAACTTCTAGTTATATATCTTAAAGGCTTCTAAGGCATCATCCTTACCTTTAAGTAAATATATGTGACAGTACCTCGTACAATCATCTATAAAAGTGACAAACCATTTCTTACCACCTCTAGTTTGAACTGATTTCATGTCAACTAGGTCTGAATGAATTAATTCTAAGGGTTTAGAATTTCTTTGAATATTTTTCCTATAAGATTTTTTAACATATTTTGATTCTACGCCTATTTCACATTTATGTTCATTTTCCAAACTAAATTTGGGTATGCAGCCTATGCTAGCCAGTTTATTCATTGATTTATAGTTAACATGACCAAGTCTACCATGCCAAACATTCAATGACACACAAACATAAGAAGAAACAATTTTACTCATTTCAACAGAGGTTACATTCAGTTTGTAGAGACCCTCAGTCTGAGTGACAATAACTTTTCCAGATTCAAAAACAAGTTTAAAACCCTTATCGTCTAACACACCACAAGATACAAGATTTTTGCAGATGTCCGGAACATGAAGAACTTCATTCAATGTGAGAGTTTTTCCAGAAGTGAGATTTAGCCCAACTTTGCCTTTTTCCGCAACCTGTGTTGCGGACGAGTTACCCATGTGGAGTTTCTCCCCTTCCCCTACCTTCTGATAGGAGGTTAACATATCTTTGTTTCCACAGACATGTTTGGTAGCACCAGAGTGTACCCACCAGTCTCTCACATTGGTTACCAAATTGACTTCAAACACCGTGCCAGAAAAATTGTTCTTGTTGCTTTCAACCAAATTAGCATTGTTTTTCTTGTTATTAAAGTCCTTACGTTTTCTACAATGCATTTCCATATGGCCAGGAATTCCGCAAACATAACACGCACCTTTAATTTTACCAATGCCAGATTTGGGTTTCGGAAATGTACCTTTCTTGTGCGGACCAAACTTGCGGTTGCTGCGGTCGCTCTTTTCAGTATTGGAAGACTTGTGTTCAATCACATGAGCTTTGTTGGACATGTCCCTTGCGGAAGATACGTTCTTGTCTTTGTAACAGAGCAATTCTTCCACTTGAATCTTCTTACCCAATTCAACCATACTGACTTTACCAGTTTCATGTCTCAGTCCTCGTTTGTATTCAAACCATGAAGAAGGTAATTTCTCAATCACAGCAGACACTTGAAACATTTCATCTATCACCATACCTTCAACAATAATTTCATTGATAATGCGCTGAAGGTCAAGGAATTGGTCAACCACAGATTTGTCATTTGTCATTTTGTATTCCAGGAACCTAGCTACCAGAAACTTCTTACTTTCAACAGTTTCCGCTTCATATTTTACTTTTAAAGCAGCCCATAAATCAAAAGCAGAGAAGTTTTCTTTTGCATTATAAAAATCATACAGTGCATCTTCTAAACAGTTCAGAATATGATTTTTTGCCATATAGTTATGTTTACCCCAACTTTCTAATTCTCTTTCATTTCCCGCATCATTCAAAGTCTCATCAAAAAGGTTTCAGAACTAATTCATCCAACATATGAAAACTCAGAAAGAACAACATCTTGGATTGCCATCTTTGAAATATTTGCCACTGAATTTTTGTGGTTTGTCAACATCACTTTTTGCCATTGTTAAAAAAAAAATAGATATTGTGTTAAGATTGTTGGATCTGCAACAATGGAAATACATGAAACAGGAGAAATTGTTAAGGTTAAGAAATCTCTGATTTATAAACACACAATGGACAGAGACACTTGCTCATCAAATTATCCTTAACACAATAGTCCTCGGGTACTCCTCAAGAATGAGAGATGTTATACCCCAACAGAGGAGATGTGTCCAGGATAGAACTGTCCGTTATGATTTGTATAAGCACAATACAAATCACCCTCAAACGAACTTAACATCAAGATAGAAGGAAGGGAAATAAACAAGCAATGTGCGGAAAACAAAGCAAGAAGAGGGGAAAAGAGTTAGGGATAGTAGCCTGCTCTGGAGTAAGTTGAAATGATGAAATTATTTTCTTTTATAACCAAAAGAAGAGAAGAGCGTTAAGAGTATTGATTGAAAATCAATTCCGAGCATGAAGCACGGACATAAATAATTAAAAAGGAATTAAAACGGTCAAAATTTATTCTCTATTTATGTTTAATTCTCGCCGGGTCAGACGCCCACACATTTAAAACAAATTTTATTTTGGTTTTAAATTCTTTTTAAGGAAAAAAAAAACGTAAGTCTTGGTTGGCCCCCATCCTTATCTAGGCCTGCACCCACAACCATACTCATTCCCGCAGCAGTAGCCATAGTCACAGCCACACCACACCCACACCCGCAACCACAGCCACAGCCGCATCCGCAAGTCCACAAGTCCGCAAGCCACAAGCCACAAACCGCAAACCGCAAGACGCAAGCGCAAGTGCACGCGCACCTGCACTCGAGCCCGAGCCCAAGCGTGGGTGCTTCGGTGCGAAGATTTGCACATGTGTGAAAAGCATGGTTGCACCAACTAGCCCATAGCCTTAGTCCTCCCCCAACCACAAATGCTTCTAAACCCTAAGGGCCCTCCCTTGGAAGCAACTTCTAGGTAATAAGGAGAGGAATCATCTTTAGTTTATCCAATGTGTGACTAAAGTTTCATTCACAAAAGTGAAAAATGAGCTAGTGTACCTTAGTGATTTCTAGGTCCTAAGATCCATTCCCACCAAGACCAAAAACCTTTTAAGTGCATTTTTCTCCAACAATATTAGGAGTCTTGAATGAGTTGCCTAAGTTGGTTGGAACAACACCAACAAAGTTCTTCTTTGTTGGAGCAGCGGTAAATGCATATTCTAGAACAATAACAACAACAAATTTAGATTTAGTTGTTGGTTTCTTCCTCTCAGCATAACTTTTAAACTTACAACACAATGCTTCAATATAATCACTAAAAGTTTCTTGAAATTTGAAGGCAATATTGTAGTATGTTTCTCATCCATGTACTTGGAAATTTTATGTGGACTTGACTAAGCGCTTTCTTTCAAAACCATATAGCATCTTTGATCATCTATATTGAATGAGAAACCATCAAAAGCCCCAAATATATTTCTATTACCAGCAGTTGAAGAACTATGGAAGTTGTGAAAAAGTATAGGAAGAACTATCAAATGTACGTAGTTCCTTCAGCAGTGGAAGACAAATTGATCTTAGTATGAAACCTATTATTGAGGATGCAATAAAAATGTTTTGAGGGATGCATCATAATGGGGATAGAGGAACCTAATCTATAGCAAAAGTTTAAAAATACCCTTTGATTAGTTTTGTTACCTTATTACCCTTCTCCTACAACTAACCAAATCTAATTCAAAAACAAAAAATAAAACAAACCTAAACTAATGTGTCTCCTCTTCTTCCTCTTTTCTTCTTCTCCACTGTCTCTTCTTCTTCCTCTCTTTTACCTCTACATCATCTCCTCTTCCTCTTATGTCTTCTTCTTCGACGATAATTAAACGTCGACTTCAGCCAGTAATGACTTCAATTAGGTAAGAATCAAAAAGCCTATCTTTTTTTTATTGTTTTTGATTACATGAATAAGTTAGATTTGATTAAATTAGGGTTTTAAAAGTAGTTTCTGAACTGCCTACGGTCGGAAAATGTTGAACTTCCAAAAGTAAACGATTTCTACGATTGGGAAATGTTGAACTCCCAACCATAAAAATCTTCTATGGTTAGAATAATATAAACTCCCATCCATATACAATGTTTACAGTTTGATTCCTAACCGTATGTTAAATTTTCAGGGGGGGGGGGTGGAAATCAAAATTTTACCAACCATAAGTTACCTGACTTTGTCTACGATTGGGAAAAATGAACTCCTAATTCGTATATTGTGTTTGCAGTTAGATTTCTAACCTTAAGTTTAATTTTCAAAAACTATTTTGTCCCAATTTTCCCAACCGTAAATGGTTATATTTTGTAATTTTTTTAACTGTAGCTTATCTTGATTTTATTTACGGTTGGAAAAATTGGAACTCCCAACCGTAAGTTCAAATTTAAAAAATACATATTATCCCAGTTTTTTATTATGATTTTCAAACACTAACTATGAATCAAATCATTAATCTAATCTAATCATTAATCTTAATTAGTTTAGTTAGTTAGTTTTATTAGCACAAATTAATAGAGAGCTTTTTGCCCATTAACAAAATTAGTAGGATAAGGGGTTTTGGAAATTACTATTTCATAACTTTTTTATCCTTAGCCCTCAAAAAAATTTCATTGCAGCCCTAATAATAGTTTATCTTAATATTGTTCTGGACTATTAACGATATATTGAACGAAATGTTCAGAAAGAATCAAAGAACTGAAAATTTTCAAGAACAAATGAAATTTTTAAGAATTAATGTTGGGATTTGTTGAATTAATGCTAAGAATAAGTTTAAGGATTGATGTGGAAAAAAATTATTGAAGTTTGATTAAAAATATTTTAAAAATAATTTAAATATGTTTAGGTTCTGACCTATTTGATACCATGAAAAAAATTACTATTATAATGATTATCAAGTGTCTATTACAGGACAAACTGGTGTTGTTATAAGACTTACAGGGGTTTGACGATAGTCAACTGAGTTTGACTATATATTCTAATAACCATTGCACCAGTACAAGTGCTATGGCCTCATGGGAGTCGACGTTAGGAATGTTATTATAAAGATCAAACCGTGCTTTCTATTATAAGACAATCTATATTTATTTATTGATTACTTTCTATTATAAGACAATCTATCTGTATTGATTATCATAAATCTGTGAATCGTATACTAGATCGTAGTCAGATTTGCAACAATAGTATGCTACATTGGCGAATCCAGTGGCAGAACTGTACTCACGGGGTCACAGAAAAATCTCATACACCTTACCAGGCTAGGGGGATCAATACGTCATGAGACAAAGGAACAAATAATGATGGATGATGGATATGAAATAATTTGGGAAGTTGTTGGGATAAGGATATCAACTACCAGGTGAGAAGTGAACATATTTAAGAAAAGTCGGTATAATTTTCTATCCAATCCTCGGTAAGACATAGAGAGACAGTTTAACAGTTGGTCTCTCCATCTTCAACTATATCACGTTACTATGTGTAGCTCTATGTAGTTAATTTCGGCCGAAATGGCCGAAATTTCGCCGAAATTTCGGATTTCGGGGTGAAACGAAGACGAAATCCGAAATTTCGGCCAACGATATTTGGCCGAAATATCAACCGATATGGACCGAAATATCGGCCGATATGGACCGAAATATCGGCCGATATGGACCGATACGGCCGATATGGACGATTTTTATTTTTATTTTTGAAAAATCAAATTTTAAAAAAAAAAAATTTAAAAATTTAAAAAAAAAATTATTTTTTTTTTAAAAAAAAATCCTTGTTTTAGGGTTTCAATTTTTACTCATATTTTAGAATTATATATGGATATGATAATATCTATAATTAATCTAACGATTTCGATTAGAATTGTAATATCCTTGTTTAATTAGCATTTTAGACGATAAACTTTGAAGTTGTTCTTGTTTTTCTTATGTTTCCAGTTTGAAATTTGTATGAAATCTATGGATCTATATATTTTAGATGATTACTAGTTTTTCTTTCTAAACTTTGTGAAAAAACGTTTCTTATAACGTGTTAAAATATATTTATAATTATAAAATATGAACTAGTATTTTTTCATAAAATTATAGGTATAAAATATATGGACCGATATTTCACCGATATTTGAACCGAAATTTCCCCGATATACCGGCGTACCAGTGTATCGCCCTTGACCGGTACGAACCGAAATCCGATATGTAACAGCCTTGGTGTAGCTATACAAATATGTTATTAATATAAAAAAAAAGTGCATGTTTGTATCTAAAAAAAAAATCATAAAAAAATGCATGTTTTGTCCAGTGCACTTGATCCTTTGTCGAAGTTCTCAAAAAAATGGTATCCAATGTTGAACTCAATTATGTATCCAACAGTGCATAAACCATAGTCCATACATAAAAGCTTAGATATTAATTTGTTCGCAAAATGTTCTTTCATTGTATTTGACAATAGTATTAAACGCAAATTATTTAACGATAGGTTGTCCTTTTTTCTTTTTTCTTTTTCTAAAACTAGAAAACAACCCATTAACTTTCTCTTTTTTTTTTCTCAGATCTAGTCACTTAGGGACTAGATCTGAGCAAAGTAGTTGATATCGATTTAGGAGCTATTTTTATTATTTTTTTAATAATTTCTTTACTATTACGGTGATTTTATCTGCACCTTTATAGTGTTTCTTTTAAACGATTTGTTTGTGTTTGGTTTTCTGGGCGAAGATTAAGTTGTTCTTCATCAGAAAAATAGATCTAGGGTTTCAGATTAGTCGCTGCACATGAAGAATTTTTGGACAAATCACTCATTTGTCATAGGAGCATCTCTTTTCCAAGAAGAAAATTTATCAAGATTCTCGAATTATAATTTCGAGAACCATTTCTTCTCCAATCTCAAAGTACAAGATCTGGGTGCTATCGTGGTAGATCCCTCTTTCTCTTCGCGATTTATTATGTTTTGTAACTTTTTGTATTTATTTCATGTTATGATGTATTTATTTTTAATAAAAACCATCATGTAAACGTATCTTATGGAATAAAATACTTATGGTTTGATAATATAAAAAAAAATCGTTAAGCTTTTAAAAAGAACAGATCATTGGGCGATAACGTGCTAAAATCGACGAATAATTTTTGGAGCAAAATAAAATAAAAAAAATCAAATTATTATTATGCCCATACAAGTATATATGCAAAGTTTAATTAGGGGCAAATGAGAACAAAACAAATAGAGAAATAAAATTAGTAAAATTAAACATAGAGGAAAAATCAGAAACTCAAAAAATTATGGCATATAATGTAAATAGGTTTTAATGATAGAGTTTTGAGTATAAATTAACTATTTTACATTTATACCTCCAAAACTATATATGTAACTTATTAGTAAAAAATTAAAATAAGGGTGAATAAGATTTTAATCATGATATATAAATACCAGATTACTTGAATACCTTTATTTATTCATGAAATGTGTAAAAAACATAAATAAAAAGAAAGACAAAGTAGGAAATGGAAAAAAATCAGTTTCGCTACTATTATAGGAAGATGGGTTCCCTCTATATTATAGATAGATGTAACTTTTTTTTTATGCAAAAAAGATTTATATTAGACTGAATCGATTACATAGTATTCTTCCTCCTACATATCCCTAGCAATCAAATTACGAGGAGTTAAATCCCAACATATTGAACTGTTTGATAATCTAGCATGCCTAGTCAGCATATCTACTGGTTTATTGTACTCTTGGCTAGCAAAGGTATATTTTCAAACTAAAGGCTATTTTAGATAGGTTTAATATCCAAAATAATGTTATGGTTCTACAGAGAAAGCTTAATGATCTCCATTTGCTGCACGAACCACTGATCTCACATCAAGCTCCAAATTGGTACGACGGAATTCCGACTCTGTTATCCAAAGTACGGTTTGAAGTAAGGTGGTAAGACAAGGGAATTTTTATTGGATTTTCGATAAAGATCTAGTCTTTATAAATATACACTATGACAAGAAAAAAATATTGAACACGTGATTATGCTATATGCCCAACGACCCATTTATGAGATGGATCAAATTTAGTCTTCTTGAAACCAGATGTAGGAGCATGAGATCTAGCACTAGAATTTCCACCCACCATAAGAGTTTCATGTCCAATTATTTGGCATTGTGGGTTTCTTGAAAGAAAAATTGTACTTCTTGACATATAAGGCTAAGTTTGTTGGACCAGGAACAAGAGATGAGAAAGAATCTTGTTTTTGATCTCATTCATTGTTCATGATTTATTAAACGATATCTTAACTCAGAGAAATCAAGTGGTGTTTCTCCATTTTGAGATCTAATAAAAAAGTGAGTATAATCTCAACCAAGACCTTATAATGTGTACATTACATGGTCAAAATCTGGTACTATTTCATCAATTTCTGCGAGGGAATTTGTAATTGTCTTAAGTTGCTGAAAAATTCGAAAAGATCAGAGTTACCTTTTCAGCTAGAATGAAGTTGATCCCTAAAAATTAATTTTCTAGCAAATAAATGTTCAGTAAAGATTCTAGAAAGGTAAACCCATTTCTTTCCTTTGCAGATTCTTACCAAGAAGTTCTATAAAAGGTAAAACTTTACCATTAATACAAGATCCAACGAAAGGTCCATTTGTAGCCATTTTGGATATACAGGATTAGTGTTTTGAATATTAATAACAACCATTAATGGTGTTTCTGGAGGTATACTTCTCTCAATAAAACCAAATAAGTTTGTACTTATCAGAATCAATGAGATATGACCTTTTCAACTAGAAAATTTGAAGCATCTGGTTTTATAGAAATAAAATTGAAAATGTTCTAAAAATTTATTGATGGTGTTTTTCTTCTATGAGCAGAAATCGTAAGCTCACCTCTTATTTTATATCAGAAACATATGGTTTGCACAAAAAGCTTCAGTGGCAATGAATTGAGGCATATGCACTTTGCTAACACTGCTAAACGTTTTTCAGCTGACCACTAGATCCTGAATATATTTAGGTCTCTAGCAATTAGATTCTCAATGAATATTTATCTCTCTATTTTCATATAAAATGATTTAGTACTTGATTCAGTATCGAGAATTCATCAAATGAAAACATTCACATTGCATTAAACATCCCCATACTTTGACTCTTGCTAGATGTTAATATATTAATGCATAATCCTCTAGACTTGTTACATCCTCGACCAGGGACGTACCTATGTAGGGACTAAGTCAGGCTTTAACCCGTGTTATCCCCCAAGTCCACAAGCCTATTTTATAATTTATCCAATATGAATGGGCTTGATTTATAGTTTCAGCCCAGGTCAAAATCCTATAATTAGCCTTCTTGGGTCCGTCCATGTCCTCAACAAGAGTCGTTGAACTTGTCCAACTCTATCTAGCATAATTGACACCCTAGATAGCAATGAGACCGTCGTAAAGACTCTCAATTAGCAATATTTGTATCTCATCTGAACAATATTGATCCATCAATGAATTCATAGTTCTAAACTTATATTGTTTGATGGTTATTCATATACTATACGACCACTACTACTACTACTACTACTACTACGACGACTACGACCACTACTACTACTACGACCATTATTACTACTACGACTACCACTACCGCTACTACTACCACTACCACTACCACTACTACTACCACTACTACTACTACTACTACCACTACTACTAATACCACTACTACTACTATCACTAATAATTTTCATACTACTACTACTACTAATACCACTATTTACTACTACTACCACTAATAATTTTCATTTGTTTTAGAAATATACAAAAAAAAATCTAGAGAAAATTGAGAGAGTTGAAGTGTTTAATCTTTCAAAGTGCATGAGAGATTGAGAGACTGAGAGATTGTAAAATAAATTGTTTTATCCTGGGGACGAACTGTAACTTGAGGAACTTCTTGCACAGTCAAGGCAGAGCCACAAAATCGTTTTAAAGAAAGCGACTTAGTCCGCGACTCATCCTTTATCAATTTTGTTTGTTTGTTTTGCAGGAACTATATCAATTGTTTTCAACAATTTTAAGACGAACTTTCTGCCATGGAGACTAAAAAAAAATTTGTTGATGAAACTAACAATCCTTTCAAGTTTGAAGATGGAACAAAAGATATTCTTTTATCTCAAACTAATGAAATTGCACATGATGGTGACCTCCGTCAAACCAATAGATCCAACATATGAGAACATTATTGTATATCCTGATGTTACACCTTCTGCAAGTGCAACTACGCCACGACCTAATGAACCTGTTGTGACCATTACTCATCAGGAAAAACAAAAAGCCTATGACAAATGGGTTGATGATGATTTTGGCTGCAAAAATTATATCCTTAATATTTTATAAGATGATGTTTGGATGCTTTACATAAAAAGTATGATACTGAGGAAGCATATTTGAAAAAATATGTTGAAATACGCTATATGAAATATGAAATGGTGGACGAAAAATAAGTTGTTGCTCAGTCTCATGATCTTCAGAAAATAGCTCATAAATTATGACTGAAGGTATAAAAATTGATGAACAATATCAAGTAGATGTAATGATCGATGAATTACCTCCCATTTGAGAAGATCTCGTAACGTTTTACGTCATAAAACTAAAGAATTTTCTCTTAGAATTTTGGTTGTTGAGCTCAGGGTTGAAGAAGAAGCTCAGTAACAAGATATAAAGGAAGAGATTCTTATTATTTCCAACATTAATAGTCAAACTCAAGCAAGTATGAAACCTAAGAAAAAGAACATGAAACCTAACCAGGACCACAAAAAAAGAAAGCCTAATCAGAACGGGAAACCTAATCAAAACAAGAACCAACACCATCAAGATTTGATCAGAATTTTAATTATGAAGTATTTTTTATGCCCATCGTAAACCATACCATATAGCTAGGAATTGCAAGAATAACAAAGGAAGCAATAACATACAAGCTAATACTGCAGAAAGCGTTATATAATCATGGTCTCATATCAAGAGTTTTACATAATTGGTGGTTTCGATGGGTGATAAATAGACAGTGTTGTTTCACGTCATTGTTGTATTAATATGTCCTTGTTCATGAGTTATAGTGAGATCAAAGAAAGTGTTGTTCGATTCTCACACCACTAATGTTCAAGGTTCTAGTACGGTATAATTGAAGTTTACTTCTGGTCGGACACTTATGCTAAAAGATATCATTCACACTCTAGAATGAGAAAGAACCTTTTTCCATCTACATTCTCAACAAAGATGGGTTGTATCAAACTATTGGGTCTGATCCTTACACTATAACCAAAAACAATGTGTTTATAGGAAAAGGTTATGCTATTGATGGAATGTTTAAGCTTAATGTTGAAATAAATAAAATTACGTCTTCTTCTTATATGGTTTGCATTTTTAATGTTTTCCATGCTAGACTCTGTCATGTTAATAAGAAACTAATAAACAACATAAGCATGTTAGGTTTCCTTCCTGCACTTTCTATGATTGATTTTTATGAATGTGCATTTTATAGTCAGACAATGATATCTAAGACTCCTCGTAAAAGTTTTATCAGAGAAACTAAATCGCTGGTCTTGGTTCATTCTAATCTTTGTGACTATGAAGTTATCTTAACCATAAATGGCAAAAGATATATCATGACTTTCATTGATGATTGCTCTAATTATACTTCTGTTTATTTGTTAATCCATAAGAAAGAAGATATTGAAATGTTTAATATTTTTAGTGCTGAAGTTAAAAATCAATTTGGTAAGAAAACTAAGAGATTTCGTACTGATAGAGGTCTTGAATATGATTTTGCTTCATTTACTGAAATGTATCAATCCTCTGGAATTATACATTAAAGAACATATCCTTATAATCCTAAAATAAATGGTAAAGCTGAAAGAAATAATTGTACTCCTACAGAACCTACTATTGGTTGTTTTCTTAGTTTTGATGTTGCTTCTTATTTGTGGGGAGAATGTTTGTTAATCGTTTGTTATGTTTTGAATCGTTTTCCCAATAATAAAACCAAGATATCCCCTAATGAACTTTGGATAAATAGAAAACCTAATGTCCCTTATTTTAGGGTATGTGTTTTTTAGATTATGTTCGAAAACCTGATCCTAAAAGACACAAATTAGAAAATAGAGCTTATGAATGTGTTTTTGTTGGACACGCTCAGAACAATAAGGCTTATATATTTTTTGATATAAATAATAAAGTTTTTATTGAATCTATCGATGTTGATTTCTTTGAATATAGGTTTTCTTTTAAATATAGAAATAGTGGGGGTTGTTTAGCTAGTATTGTACCAAGTATAATTTCTAAACTTAGAATAAAAGAACCTAGAAATGATGAATCTAGAGCCACTGATATTGAACCTAGATGTGCCAATAGTGCTAGGAATGAGAAGTAATTTGGTCATGACTTTTATGTTTATACTTTAGAAGAAGAACCTTATAACTTGAAAGAGGCACTTAGTTCTCCAGATGCAAACTTTTGGCAGGATGCCGTTGATAGTGAAATGGACTCCCAGATTTTTAACAGAAGCTAGCACTTAACAGACTTACTTCATGGTTATAAAACTATAGATTGTAAATGGGTCCTTAAAAGGAAGTTAAAACCTGATGGTTCAGGGAGAAATATAAAGCTAGGTTGGTAGGTAAAGTATATTGACATAAAGAAAAAATAGAATTCTTTGACACTTATTCTTTTGTTACTAGAATAACTTCCATTCGCGTTTTGATTTTTGTCGGTGTTGTGCATAATCTTGTTATTCGTCAAATGGAGGTTAAAACAACTTTCTTAAATGTTGTGTTAAAAGAGGAGATTTATATGGAACAATATGAAGGCTTTATAGTCCCTGGTTAAGAACATAAAGCTTGTAAGTTAGACAAGTCATTTTATGGTCTGGAACAATCTCCTAATCAATAGCATGTAAGGTTTGATAATTTGATGATTGGTAACGAAAGTGAAAATGTGTAAAATATAAATTTTAGAATAATCATGCATTATCATTTGTTTGTATATGGATGATTTGCTAATTTTTGGTTCAAACTTGTCTATAGTTATTGAAACTAAGAATATGTTGAGCGCTAACTTTGACATGAAAGACTTGGGGTGAAGCTAGTGTAATTCTTGGAATTAAAATTACTAGAACTGATAATGGTATTTCTTTAGATCAATCCCATTTCATTCAAAAGATTCTAAAGAAGTATAATTATAGAAACTTATTTGTACGCCTTTTGATTCCAGTGTTAAATTGTTTAAGAATAATGGAGATATGATAGACACATTTTTGTGTAAAAAATTATTCTCATTTTCATATTTTTTTAGTGCTCAATTTATACTCATTATGGTATTTTATGTGTTTGTAGGTATTTTTGGAAAAATAAACATTTGCGGAAAAATTAGCTCGAAAAAGTGTTAAACGCACCCAAGGTGAATTACTAAAGGCACCCAAGGTGAATTGCTAAAGGCACCCATCCACGGGATAGGGGGACCCCTTTCATTTTCAAATTCCAGAACTGGCGAGCGAAGATATATTTGACGCGTGAATAATAATTTTTTCAAACTCAAGTTTTTTGGGATTTAAGGAGGTTCAAAGCTTGTCAAATTGAAACAGAAACAACAATGGACCAAGACACGTCAATCAAAGCCAAAACTTTCCGAGAAAAATGGCTAGAAAACTTGAGTTGTACCGAAAAAAAGAGTTTTCCCTTATTTTGGATTAACACGAGTTTGAGGCTGTTTTGGAGAGATTTTTGGATCCTTATCAGTTGAGGAAATCCTATTAGGGTTTACGAGACCTATATAAAGGGAAGAGATCGAAGAAAAATGGGAGAGAGGAGAACAACAAAATTCAGAAAAAAAAAAAAAGGGTTTCTCACGAGGAAGAAGAAGAAGAACAGACCACATATGCAAATTGTTGTTTAAACCCGTTACCTATTTGTTTCTCTCTACTGCACCTAGAAGCCGGCTTTTACTCTATGTTTTAATTTCTCTTTTCGACAACACAAAAAACAGTCTCAACAACACTTATAACTGTAGTTGTTTTCTGTGTTACTTCTGTTTTTCTCTTCTTTTAAGCACTTTGAGTTATGAACATGTATTTTGAGAGAGTGTTTGACATGAGGAGCTAGACCCTATTACTGAGGCGACGGAGGAAGTCATTTTTCCAATAATAAAGTGGTATATTTTTATCTTATTAATTTTTGTAATTATTTTATGATTATTTGCTTTGAATTAAATTTGAAATAATGATTTTTATCAATTAGTTGTGTTTTCTTTTGATGAGTCATGCATAGTTTAGAGCTATTGATGTCACATACGTTTGATTTACAACTATTATTTTGAAAATCTAACTTTGGCAATATTTAGAATCAATTGAATGTATGAGTTGCAAGATAATGATCAATGCTAAATCACTTGAAAAATTGGCTAATGGTTGAATCCTTAGTCTCAGTTATTTCCATAATCTTGAATCAATTTTACTTTAATCTTTTTTATTTTTAGTATTAAAAATTAGGTTTAAAAATCAAATCTTCACAAGTATGAGTATCGAATATTGTACCACTATTTTTAAAACACATCAACTTTTAGCGCCACTGCCGGAGACTTGTCTTTAGGTTTAGAGTTTTAGATTTATTTTTAGTTTTTTTTTTTAGTATTATTTTTACTTTGTTCTATTTTACGTTTCTTTGGGTACTTATCTTTTTGCTACAGGTTTTGAATTTCGGATTAAAAGGAAATTGAGCCAAAGACTTTGGTGATTAAAGACTTGGAGTTAAAGTTAAATCTAAAACAACGGAAAAAAAGACAAAGAATTTTATTTTTAATTGGATTTTATTTTATTTGTTAGATTTTATTTGTTTCTCTTTTAGAAAATTGTATTAGGAAATCTTTTATTATTCCTGTAATTTTTCTTTTATTTTTGGACACTTTTGGACTTTATTTTGGGACTTTGGACATTATTATTATTTTTAAACCCTATGGAAGGGTAATTTAAATATAAACTGCAACAGGGAAGGACGAGAATTACTATATTGTCTCGGCCCCTCAGGTTCGTACACTGACACAGGAGTCGGTGGCCCGAGTCGACTACAACCGATTCATCCCCCGTCTGGTACGGGAGGTAAGACTCGATCAACCCACGAATCCCTTGCAAGTGGGTTTATTGTATTCCTTCGGATGCATATATGTTGAGGAACTGAATATGGAATTATTTTCTAGTAAAGGGAAAGAACTGACCATACAAGATAAGGACTCGGATTTCATCACCGTTTCTTTCTTGCCCGCTTTAGGAACATGTTACCAAACGCGAACCTAATATTAAAATTTTGACTAGAAAGAGACCGATAGGGTAACGAGCTTACATGAAACTTATTCAAAGGGACTGTATTGGTTACTTTGTTATCCTAACTCAAACTTCAGGAAGATTATTTTAAGTAGATTCGAGTCGCCTTGTAACCCAAGGAAACATTACCAAAGAGACAGGGTTATCAAAGCTCCTTAGAGCTTATCCTGTTTCTATTCGAATTAATCTAATTCAGATCGTGCTAAAACTGTAACTAGTTTCCTTTTGAAAGAATATAAGCTGGTCTAGAAACAATCTAAGTGGAGCCATCATGCTTTTTGTTTGCTAGATTCAATAGGTTTGATTTGGTTGAGTCAGTCTTGCTTGTGATTGTTTAGAATTCCCTTCCAATTAGGATTTATTTTTTTAGTGTATGCCAAGACCGCTTGAAATCATCACTGAGCGAGCTTGGAAAAGAGACACTCTAGGTCGTTTGATTAGTCACAAACCTAGTAGTTCTGTCCCTGGAAATGAGGACCTTGAAGACTCTTCTTTTGAGGGCCTTATTTTTCAAAATTTCAATTTTGAGAACTTGACACTGTGTGAAGAAGTTGCTCCTAGTCCTTTGATAGTTCCAGCAATGGCAACTTTAAAAGCTTTGTTGAACCCGACTAGGACTTCTCGTCCATCATGTATCAAGTTAGCTGAAACTGAAGTAAACTATGAGTTAAAACCTAGGACCATACATATGCTCCTAATCTTCTTAGGGAAAGAAAATGAAAACCCATATTTCCATGTTAGGGATTTTGAGGAAATATGTAGTACCATCAGGATTAAGGACCTAGATGATGAAGCATTGAAACTTAGATTGTTTCCTTTTTCACTAAGATACAAAGCCAAATCTTGGTTGTATAGTTTGACTTTTGAGTCCATTGAAACCTATGAACAACTTGCATCTTCCTTTTTTCCAGAAGTTTTTACCTAGGCACAAAACATCATCTATTAGGCAGCAGATTTACACATTTGCTCAACAAGAGGGAGAATCTTTATATAGGTATTTGGAAAGGTTCAATGACTTATTATCACAATTTTCTCATCATGGTTTAGAAAAATTAAGGCTAGTTCAGATCCTCTACGAGGGTTTAGATTATTCGACAGCATCCATGGTTGAGTCTTTATGCACAGGTGGGTTTGAAAATAAAACTGTTAGTGGTGCGATGACATTTTTGAATGAAATCGCCGAAAAAACCCAGCAGTGGAAAATAGTAGGGAGCCCCTGAAAAAAAAATTCTAAGTAGAAGAAATGTCAATAGGGTAGAAGGATCTTTTGAATCAAATGCCATAATAACAGCTATATCAAAAGTTAGAAGCTTTAGAACTGGGTCAATCTAGTTTTGGAATTGTGCCCAAGTTGTTTTAGGAAGGACAGACTGTTGAAGAGCAAACCCATGCTCTTTATAATAACACTAGATTTGATCATTATCAGAAGTTTGACCCTTATTCAGAAACATATAACCCTGGTTAGAGAAACCATCCTAAGCTTTCTGTGTCTAAGGGACAGAGTCAAGGTCAGTTTAGTAATTCTAAGGTTCCCCATGTTTTGGATATACTAAGAATCCTTCAAGACCGGCACAATTCCAGAATCTGATAGATAAGACGATCATGAGTTTATCACAGTCTATCGCCTCATTAACTCAGAACACAAAAGATTTTCAGCAGTTTGTCAACCAAAGTTTACAAGAAAATCAAAAGATCGTTCAGGATAACAGTCAGGCTATTTCTAATTTAGAAACCCAGGTTGGTCAAATCGCTGAGTCTTTGAGAGAAAGAGAAAAAGGCAAGTTCCCTAGTCAACTACAACCCAATCTTAGAGGAGTTTATGAAGTATCTTCTGGTGAGAAATCATCAAATCATGTGAATACAATTAGAACCCTTATGAATGGTAAAGTGGTAGACAACAAGGTAACCATGCTTGATAATGAACATACTGTAGTTCACCCTTCTGAGCCAGTAGCTGGAGAAAATGATGAAGTCTCTAAAGAGCCCGATGCAGTTCCTCATAAGACATATTTTGTGCCCAGAGCCCCGTTCCCACAACCATTAGCACCAACAAAGAAGGAACCCAACTTTAACGACATATTGGAGGTTTTTAAGCAAGTCACTATCAACCTTCCATTATTAGATGCAATTAGGTAGATTCCTACTTATGTCAAATTCCTTAAGGATATGTATACGCGAAAGAGAAAGCTTAGTGTATAAAAGAAAGCCTTTTTAGCTAGTCATGTGAGTTCAATTATCCAGAACAATACAACTCCTAAATACAAAGACCCAGGTTCTCCAACCATTTCTTGCACAATAGGTAACTACCGTGTTGAGAAACCGTTACTTGACTTAGGAGCCAGTGTGAACTTACTTCTGTACCATGTGTACCTTCAACTAGGACTTGGTGATTTGAAACCTACTCAGATAACGCTGCAATTAGTTGATAGGTCTGTGAAAATTCTTCGTGGTATCATAGAGGATGTTCTTATTGAGGTTGATAAGTTTATTTATCCAGTGGATTTTGTTGTCCTTTATACCCAACCTGTCCCTGACCCAGAGAATCAGATACCATTGATGTTAGGTCGCCTGTTTTTAGCTACATCTAATGTGATCATTAACTGTCAAAATGGTATTATGAACTTATCTTTTGGTAATATGACTATTGAGATGAATATCTTCAATATTAGTAAGCAACCACCTGAGCTCGATGACACGTGCATTGAAGAGGTGAACATGATAGGAACATTAGTTCAGGAGTCATTACAAAACACTTTGTTAGAAGATCCATTAGAGAAATGCCTAGCCCACTTTGGTTTTGATTTTGATGATGATACTGTGATTAATGAGGTGAATGCTTTGTTAGATTCATCCCCTTTGATAAACACTAGTAATGGTAGTTTTTTTTATGCAACTATTTGTACTAGACCAAATATTACATATGCAATGGGGGTTTTATACAGGTTTACTAGTTATGGTACTGGTGGGCGGTTGAGAGGGTTATGCGGTATATGAAAAGAAACATTAACCTTGGATTACTCTATCAAAGGTTTCCCGCAGGCCTTAAAGGATATTACGATGCTAAATGGAATACCTTTTCAGATGACTCCAAATACACTAGTGGATATTTATTCAATATTGCTGGAGGTTGTTGATGGTGGATTTTTGACAAAGGTGAAAATTATAAAATCACCTCTGCCCTGCAGCAGAAACATAGTAATATTCGCATATATTTCTGGATTTGTATTAGAAAATATGAGTTATATATCTCAAACTTCATATTCCGTAAGAGAATTAAGAATACAGACTCTGCTAGTAGTTGCAGGTACTCCGTACTGATCCTTTAGTATCTCCAAAATATAAAAAAAAATCCATGCAATATTGAACTTGTCTAAAGTCGCAGAATTTCCACGGCTGAGTTCCGTGAACTTATTATGTACATGCGTCGGTATTCAGATTCTTATTTGAACAACATCAAATTAGTATTATCAAATCTGTAATAACTGTAGGAATACAATCAAAAACTGAAGAATCCATCTTTGGGTTAGAAGATCAACCAACATAAGATAAATGAGTAGTTGAAAAGTAACCAATGTTATCTTTATCCTTATGCTGATTACCGTTAACATTACATATAGCTTAAGAATTGTTTATGTGTCTCCTTCTATTTATTAGGGAGTAGAAATATCTGGTATTATTATCCATGTCTGTTACAAATTTATCTCTAGATTTTTTCTATAAAATACAGACTGAATATTATACCATTTTTCTAGACTCTTAGTAAGAGATGCAACCTGTTCATGTTGATTGCTATAATAAGGCATGCCATGAATCTGATCCAGCTCAGATTGAATCTTGTTACTATCTGTTGAATATCACCAAATTCCATTCTATTTTATTGAGATAAAGTAACTCTAGTATGTTGAAGTTTTTGTTGAAGTTTAAAAGCAGGATTACCATGCACATCAATATTCCAAGATAAGTTCATTTGTTGATCAAATGTATCATGTTTAATCCATGTGCCAAAAAACTTGAAGGGTTTCCAGAGTTGTTTGAGAATAGGATCATTAATCAAAAAAATTGGGCAATGATCAGAATTTATATAATTAAGATGTAAGCATTAGGGAAATGAATACACTAATCATTATTTCCTAAAGCCATATCCAACCTAGCTTTCCTAATGCCATTTCCATATCTATTGCTAGACCGGGTGAAATGTCTACCTTCATAACCAATGTCTATAAGGTCAGAATCCCTTATTTTATTTTGAACACAACCATCAAGACTATTAACATTATAATCCAAGTGAAAGTTTAAGTCCCCTAATACCAACCAGGGGTAATATACTTCTCCACTAAGTTCATGAATAAAGTTCCATTGAAGTTTCTTTGGGTTTGGGTAAGTAGAATCATACATAAAGGATATAAGGACCTCAGGGGTAGATGGTTTTACTTTGATAAGAGCATGAATATGGTATCTGCAGTAGAAACAATATCACAGTTAATTCCACATCAAAATTAGCCCACCAGCTAGGCCAACCATGTCTATATATCAATATTATGATAATTTAAACATTGAGCAGCAGAAATAATTCTACTACTATCAGTTTTGGTTTCAAATAAAAAGATAAAATTTGGATTTTGGATTTTAACTAGGTTTTGCAACTGCTCGATAGTAAACATATTAGAAAAACCTTGAAATATCCTTCATAACCGTATTGATGTATTTTAGAAATACTGGTAAAAGATTCAATACTCAGACTTGTAAAGATTTGATTTTTAAACCTAATTTTTAATACTAAAAAATAAAAAAAATTAAAGTAGAATTTATTCAAGAATTGTGGAAAGAACTGAGACTAAGGATTCCACCATTAGCCAATTTTTCAAGTGATTTAATATTAATAGTTATCTTGCAATTCATATATTCAGTTTATTCAAAATATTGCCAAAGTTAGATTTCCAAAATATTAGTTGTAAATCAAAAGTATGAGACATCAAAAGCCCTAGACTTAGCATGATCCATCAAAAGAAAACACAACTAATTGATAAAAATCATTTTTTCTAAATTTAATTCAAAGCAAATAATTATAAAAGAATTGCAAAAATTAATAAAATAAGAATTACCACTTTATTATATGAAAAATAGCTTCCTTTTTCGCCCCAGTGATGGTGTTTAGCTCATCTTGTTGGAAACACTCTCAAAATAATTTTTCATAGATCAAAAAGTGTTTACAAAGAAGAAAATAAATATAACACAGAAGGTTTGATACGATTATAACTGTTACAAACTGTGTTCTCTGTGTGGCTGAAGAGAATAGAAAATAGTAGTAGTAAGGAACGGTTCCTGGGCGCTGAAAAAATATGAAACAATACTCAATAGAAACAACGAATATTTTCTCCTGCCTAATGTTCTTCTCTTCTTCTTCACCAACAGAAAAACTTTTTTTTCTTCTGAATTTTTTCCACGTCAATGGATTGATTTTTCTTCGGTATCTTCACTATTTATAGGTTTAGCTAACCCTAAAAACCAATCATAATCGATAAGGACTAAAAGAAACAATCCCAAACCAACTCAAAATCTCGTAAATCCAAATCAGAGTGTACTTCCCTTTTCCGGCGTGAACTTGATTTTTCTAGCTTGTTTCACAGCATAGAACTCTCATGAATGACGTGTTTCAACCTCTCTTGATTGTTTCTTCAGTTTGAGATATCAAAAACACGTTTTAAATCCCACAAACTTCGGTTCCCAACTAATCCAGATTTTTTCTCTCGCGTGAAGAACATTTCCCGCCCTTTCCGAAATTTGAATTCATTTATAGGGTTTCTCTTGAAATAAATTGGTAATAATTATGACTATCATAAATGTGACTGACGCAACGGACTACTGCAAGTAAAAATTACGATATCGCAAATAGCCACAATTGATTATTTTGAGTTGTATTAATTTTGAGTGAAATTTTTTGTTTTCAGCTTTGCTTAAAGTGAAAAGTTCATTTTTCATCTAGGGAGGCAAAAAATATTCATGTTTTAAAGAGAATAAAAGTTATTTTAGAGGACTATAATATAGGAGTGTAAAATAAAGAAGGGTAAGGAGTAATTTTATGTGTGGGAAATTAAAGTTTATGATATTTTTCACAACTATATTTGGTAACTAAAAATTTTGAATTTAGTTTCCAAATTTGAGTAAAAGGTTAATTTTGTAATCAAATATTATAATAATTAATTTTGGATTTTTGATATATGTTATCTTATTGGTGGTTTCTAATTAGGGCTGCACAAAGGTCGGTTCGGCTTGGTTCTTAAGAGTACCGTGTACCTGTACCGACCTAAGGACGATTTCTCTATTTTGGAACCGGTACCTGTCCTGTCCAGGTTCGGTTCTAGAACCGTACCTGTTTTATCGGTTCGGTTTTGTTTCGGTTCCGGTTCTGTACCTATGACAGTTTCGTAATTATCAATTTGGTTCACGGGCCGGTTTTAGCCGTCCCGGACCGAATTTTTCCTTTTTTTTTTTCCCTGTAATGTCTACCTGTTCAACCCACACATAATCCATACACATTGATATTCATAAATTTTTAATCCATAAAAAGTTACAATCCAAAAGTCTGTTCCAACTTAAAAGTTCAACATGAAAGACTTCTTCTTTCCTTCATCAACAATATTTCTTGTATCTTCATTTTGAGTAGGTGGAGCCTGTGGAGCTTCAGGTGTAGATGTAGGTTCTGAAAGTTGATTAGAGGATCCAACTTGAGTTTGCAGAGTTGTAGCTTGACTTGAATTTGATGCATCCATCTGAAATCAAATACCAAATATTTCATCTTGAGTAAGTTAAGAAAACAGAGCAGATTGAAAATATCATTTCTTGCACAAACATTTTGAAGACAATTTATAAGCCTTGACAAAGAATCTGAAATGTCATTAAAACCCACTCTTCACATGTAGCTTCCACTTATCCTACACACTAGTACACTACTACTACTAGGCAGAGAAGAGTGAAGAGAGAAAGAAGAAGAAGAGAAGAAGAAGAAGAAGAAGAAGAAGAAGAAGAAACAATGTCAATCTTACCAGAGGAACAATTCCCACAAAAGGCATTAGGATTAACAACTACAGATAGTTCTGGTGTTCTCACACCCTTCAAATTCTCAAGAAGGGATGTACTCACACTTCTCATTTATTTGGACTTAACTATTGCTAACTGAGATCTATATAACTCATTAGACTAGATGTATGTAAATTACATGTTCTTGCAAAAATATGGCATGAGACACGCTAAATTATAGTGCTAGTACATATGTGAGATCAGATATATTTCAGCATTCGTAATCGATGTTTAGTTAGATTTGTATGAGAAATTTATGTTTCCTTCACATATATAGTGAATCCAAAAGTAAAACATGTGTAAATTTATCGATGTCGAAATTGGAATTTAGTTACTTTAACACAATTCCTTTGTGCCTATTGAAATGTCAAATGTATTTAGAAACATGAAGCTAATGAAGAATGGTGTGTTATTTGATACTTGTTAAGGAAACCGGAGATGAAGACGTCACATTTAAGGTGATGTTTTGTGGAATTTGTCATTCTGATCTACACAACATTAAGAACGAATGGGGATATTCTTTTTATCCTTTGGTTCCCGGGTAATAAACTCTTCTATGTATCTACTGCATATGTCTCTTCCCTATTTGCAATTTATAATTTGAACGTTGATGCATAGTATGTTTAACGTAGACACGAGATCGTGGGCATAGTGAGTGAGGTAGGGCACAAGGTATCGAAATTCAAGGTTGGATACAGAGTGGATGTTGGTTGTTTGGAAACAAAACAGCAATCACATGAATAGTTTTAAAAGATACACAAGGTTAGTACCATACCTGATTCACTGAGTGCATCAAATTGTTCAACCTTTAGACCCTTATTCCACAAATCCAACCATAAGCAGCACTGCAAATTGATCAAAGATTTGAAGTCACAAAACCCCCAATTTATATAAACCTAGGGTTTCATTTTCATTAAAATCCCCAAATTTTATTTATGTGTAACAATTAGAATCAAAATTAAAACAAATTGAAACATATAAATCATGTAAAGAGCAAATTTTAATTTAGTGTTTCGTTTGAAATCGATTAGTACATGAACTAACAAAGGAATCATGGTTACTGATTTGAATAAACATATCCATTTTGATCAACACTTTAGATTCATCTTTAAGATTCAACCTTGTCAGCAATAAAACCCAAATCATATGAATCAGTAAAACAAGTAAAGAGAAAAAGAAAAATCTAAAAAAATCCAAAACAAACAGAAACCCTAACTAATATATCAAACGATTCAAACCTTAGTATTCACAAGTAAAGTTTTTATACATTTAAAAATGAAACAGATTGATGATGAGGAGGGAAAAAAACTCTAACTTTCTTACACACATAAATTCATGAAACAAACTTACGACATACCTCCTTAATCTCTAGAATTTCTCTTCTTTTTACTTTGTTTGTGTTAATACAAGGTGGTTGTTGTACAATACTGGTGGTGGTGGCTGTGATTCACGAGATACTGGTAGTGGTGGTAGCATCGTTGGGTGGTGATGGTGTTGTTGGGGTGGTGATGAAGAAGAACAAGAGAAGAAGTGGAGAATAGACGTGATTGTTCTGAACTCTGAAGTCGTGAAAGTGTTTAAGTGAACTATGACCTAGAAATAGACGGTTAGGATTAATAATCTATTATTTAATTAACGTCTCAAAACAACCGGTATATTCGACTCGGTACGGCTCGGTTCTTAGGTAGAACCAGTACTTGGTACCTGGGTATAGTCGGTTCTTTATTTTTGTCCTTGTACCTGTCCCGAGCTCCTCGGTTTCGGTCTAATTCTATCCCGATTCTATTGGTTTCGGTCCGGTCCTTCAGTTCCGATCGATTCATGTGCAGACCTATTTCTAATAGAAAGGAAAAATATTTTGGGATAGAAAAAATGTCCCCCTTAGTATTTTGTGATAATTTATAATCATTAGTATACTCTTATATCACTTGGTTTTCCAACACGCCAACAAAATAAACGCCTAAAAACTACATAAACTATCACAGCATGCTTTATTCTAGTTAGAGCATCTACAATGGTGAACGATAAAAATGCCAAAAAGCTAAACTATATTTAGTTATAGTTATGCTATTCCGCGCAAAATCTTTAGTGGCAAAAATTTCAGTACAGCCGCACGGAGATATAATGCACACATATTATGTTATTTTTCTATTAAAATTTTAAAAAGACATGTATTAAAGGGTTAGACGAGGTTTAAACTAGCCTTTCTTCGACGGATCCAGAATGAGTACTCGTACAAAGATATAAAAAGCTAAGAAAAGGGAAAGAAAATGAATAACTCGACAGGTGTAGATCCCACTAGACATACATGAGCTCGTTATCTAGCAACAGTCAGCAGCAGAGCGTGTAGCCGGAGTAAAGCTCGATTCTATTCTTACCCGTTTGGATATGCTCTCTACACTCATCGAAACCCAAAAATATTCCGTCACCGAACAAACCACCATAATCCGAATTCTAACAGAAGCCTTTGTAGGCATACGACCACAAAATACCCAAACACCACCCCTTGTTATGTACGCAATATTGATACCAAGAATCTGGAACATGCAGTAGCGGGATACACATGAACGGAACAAGAGGAAACACAAGAAAACAAGAAGTTAATTCTACACTAAACACAACATAAATCGACAGTGCTGATCTCTTCGCCAAAGAAAATATAAACAGCAGCCGAAGAACCAACAGTTCAGTACGAAGTTCGTGAAAGAATGCTCGTGGATTGTGCAATCTGTATAAGGCGGAGCCACGATGATCCCTCCAGGTAGTCAAGTAATTTACAATCTTTTCGGGAGTACATACCGCTAACGAACGCAAATCACAAGGAAATATGATCAACTTAAAAGAATATATCCCTAACATAGCATACACCGTCAAAGCAAAGCCCGCGGTGAAGGCACCAACCATACCAGAAAAGCAGCACATCGTACCGGCGGAGTACATGTAGTTGAATGCCCCACTAGATTACTTGTTCCATAAGCTCAGCAAGATGCGAATCATTTTATTCTTTCGGAGCAGAGCTATACTGAATGGCCCGCAAACCTCAGAAATACCATTTTGATCCTTCCATCAATACCGGAGTCACAAGACGAAATATTTCTTTCATTAGTGGAACCTCGTTCAACGACGGATAGACAACGAAGACTTGCAACAGTACATCAGGATAACAAATCAGTATACCGACAGAATGGTTACAGCCATATTCAGCGAAGGTGTTGTAACAACACCGATCAAAGTTATTTTGAGTTCTTCACAGAATATTGATTAAAACAAGAGCAAGTTCGTTCTACGAGGAGACATTAGTTGATATTATCCTCAACTACTTATGTAAATAAAGAGGTTTTAATTTAACAATTAAATTATCTACAAAAAAAAGTAAGTGTTTAAGTAAATATTAGAGGAAGAATTTGTTTTAAAGAATTTGCCATCCATCACCACGCATATTATCCGATTAAGCATCGATATCATCATTCATTTTTTTCATTTTATCACTAACCCTAGAATATCCCCAAGCGGTATAATATTGATTAAAACAAAAACAAATTCGTTCTACGGGGAGGCAATGGTTCATACTATTCTTAAATACTTATGTAAATAGAGGGGTTTTAACTTATGTTTAATAACTAAATTATCTACAAGAAGGTAAGTGTTTAAGAAAATATTAGAGGAAGAATTTGGTTTAAGGAATTCGCCATCCATCATCACACATATTATCCAATTAAGCATCAATATCATCATTTACTTTCTTATTTTATCACTAACCCTAGAGTATCGATAAACGGTTTAATATTTCGTTGCGCTCATGTATTCATCAGTACTGCGACTGTTAATGCATGATTCTTTTCAATCAAACAACTTAATGCAACCGCTATAAGGTTTAATTCCGAAAAATCTTTGATAAATAGGAGACGGGTTAATCAAAAAAAATATATGCACAAACCTAAGGTCAAGTTTGACTTGAGATTTCCTTGAGAACTCACGCCAACAGTAATCATGTTTCTATTTGTCGTTACAGATTATGACAGAACCGACCAAAAACCCCAACTAGTACTAGATATGTTGTCACGATTATTCAGTAGGCCTCCTAAATAAACATGTAAATGATCATTAACCCTTATGTACGATGGTCCTAGTTTATCTAACAATGGTAAAACTTGAATGAGGAACAAGATAATGAAATATAAAATCAATGCATTAATAATAGGTTAATAATTTTATGTTACATCCTTAACCAATAAGAATAGATTATCTCATCATGTATATCTCAAAATCCATGAAAAATATAGAATAAAGCAAATAAGCAAACCCTTTATATCGCGGGGATAAATTCGGAACTCCTAGTCCTAGATCCTTGTTCTCCTTATTGATGTAGAGTTTTTGTATATTTTTTTGGAGTTTAGGAGGTATCCTTATATAGTGATCACGAAATCTAGTTGCTAGAGTCATTCCGGGACCGTGTTTTCTCATTTTAGAAATCAATTTCGTATCCACAACAACACCAGAAACGGCTAGGTCCACGGCTAACCTTCAGTCGTATCTAACAAGTAAAAAATTGCCCAGAATAGTCTCCAAATCAGATAGGTTCTTGGCCTCCACGACCTAGTCATAGATATTCCTGTAAGATTTTGTATTTTTTACACAAAACTGCTCCAAAAATTGGCTAGGTCGAGTGACCCCACCCCACCCCACCGCACCCCCAACCTAGCTATATGTACTCCTGAGTGTTTTTGCACTTTCACCATTTTGCTCATAATTTTTTCGTTTTACATCGTAATGACCTTATTTTTTTCTCCATTAGATTCATATTTTCGTTATGTATAAGATATTAGACAAAAACTATTGGTATTTTTCATCTCAATAATCGTCTAGGTCAGGGGTTCGTTAACCTAACCGTAACATCTTCTTGTAGTTTTTATGCAAAACTTGGTTTTTAGCTCTTACAATCGGTTAGGTTTGAGGGGGAAAGTCATAATCGATTTTCTTCCTGTAAGTTGAATCTTATAGACTTGTTTTTCATCTATAACTTCTCCAATTTGTGTCGAAATGAAATACTTCTTTCTTCTTTAATTGAATATAACTTCAACACTTCTAAAGAACTCAAGCACAAACGAAATCAAAGCATAATATCATGAAAAATAAAATAAAAGCAATGAATTAGAATACAAATCAGTACAAATAAGCATATATCATGACGTAGTTCAAAAATTTTCCATAGTACGGGAGCCAGGAGGCATAAAAACAACAATGAGAATGAGCAACCATCTGCAAATGTTATTAACTTACCCTTTTTTTTTTGTAGGAAACCATTTCAAGTTCATGGAGAAGCCACACTTCAACCTTTCAGACATCACTCTTGATATCGGAGGATGGGAAATGCGGCCGATCCTGATTGACACTAGAAGTTCTACTAACATTCTCATTTATGACATATTCTGAATGATGAAAATCCTGCAAAAGCGAGTAATGGAAGCAGAATATTACGTATCCACCTTCAATAAACGAATTCAGGCAGCGGGCACAGTTTTGCTAAAGGTCCAAGAGTAGAAACAGTGGTTCTGATGTTTTATCTTTTTTACTTACTTATAAAAACTGAACTCAACTCTCTTATATAGCAGAGAGAGTTTTCAAATTCTTAGAGAGTTTACAAAGTCTAAGAGTATAAGGGAGAAGGTGTAACCGAATACATAAGTTGGAACAGATTGTTCTAAAGACTCGGACTGGCAATGTTATATGTTTGTGCAGACTTGGTCAGCTCAGACTTGGTCTTCTGACTCTGTGGTTCAACACTTCCCCTCAAGTTGAAGGGTAGCTGGCGAATATTCAACTTGCTTCTTAAGATTTGATACCTTTGAGATGGCAGTCCCTTTGTGAAGATATCATCTATTTGGTCCTTGGGGGATATAAACCGAACTTGGAGTTCTTTAGCAGCAACTCTCTCTCGGACAAAATGGTAGTCAATCTCGTTGTGCTTTGTCCGAGCATGGAAAAACGGATTAGCAGTTAGGTATGTGGCACCTAAGTTGTCACACCAGAGAATCGATGGAGACGTAGGAACACACGGTTCTTTGAGCAAGGACTGGATCCAAAGAATTTCCGATGTTGCAATAGCCAACCCTCTGTACTCAGCCTCTGTACTTGATTTAGAAACCGTGAGTTGTTTACGTGTATTCCAGGAAATGAGATTCCCACCAAAATAGATGCAGTAACCACTTGTGGAACGCCGGTCATCTAGATTACTTGCCCAGTCAGCGTCTGAGTACGCCTGAATATTGTAGCTTGTTGTAGGCCGAATATGCAAACCATAATTCATAGTGTGCTTTAAATAGCGTAGGATACGCCTGAATATAGAGTAGTTCCCAATGCTCAATATAAGGATCTTGCATGTGCTGACAAGCTTTGTTCACTGCAACAGAAATGTCTGGCCGGGTAAGATGTAGGAATTGTAGTGCGCCCACCACACTTCGATATAGAAAGGGATCATGAAACTTTGTTGACCCTTGCTTTAGTAGTTTCAGTTGAGTAGCTAGTGGAGTTGTAACTGGTTTAACTTCATCCAGTTTTGTGCGCTGCAGTAAGTCTGATGTGTACTTCTGTTGACTTAGAAGGATAGAGCTCCCCTGATGGACTACCTCTAAGCCCAGGAAGTAAGATAAGAAGCCTATATCCTTGACTGCAAAAACTTTACTGAGCGCAGAAATTAGATCATTGACAAGTGATACATCAGAACCAGTAATAATAATGTCACCCACATATATAAGTATATATAGTACCTGAGTGTTAGCTTGTTTTACAAACAAGGAACTATCAGATACTGAGCCTTTGAACCCCTGTGATGCTAAATAATGACTTAATCTACTGAACCACACTCTGGGTGCCTGCTTTAACCCATAACCATCAGGTTGCTTCATATACACTTCTACCTCAAGTTCACCATGCAAAAATGCATTTTGCACATCTAGTTGTCTCAGTTGCCATTTGTTCATAGTTGTTATAGATAGTACTAGCCTGATAGTACAGGGTTTCACTACTGGGATGAAGGTTTCACCATAGTCCACACCTTTTTGCTGATGAAACCCCTTAGCAACCAATCTGGACTTGTACCTGGCCAATGATCCATCTGAATTTTGTTTTACTCTAAAAACCCATTTTGACCCAACTATATTCATGCCGTGTTTGTATGGAACCAAAGACCAGGTTCCAATTCGGATGTGAGCATTATATTCGTCATCCATAGACTGGCGCTATGCTTAATCCAATCTGGCTTTGCTGTAACATGTTGGTGCCATGTAATCTGATGTTTTAAGAGGGTGTTTTGTAACATTCAGACATAGTTTACTGATGGGTTTTGAGATACCTGTTTTGGCTCTTGTCACCATGGGGTGTACAGGCAGAGTTGGTTGGGTAACAGTTGGTCTAGAATCACTGGGCTCAGTTTGGTGTTGGACTGCTTCTGCTGGATTTGTGAAAGTAGGACCAGTTGAAGTTGTGACGTACATATTGGGCTGATTGGTCACTGGCATTTGCTGAGACCCATGTGTCTGGGTAGGTCTTAGCATATCTTTAAATGGAGGAGAAGTAATAGTTTTGGTAGTTGTGCTTACCTATGTATGTTGTTGCACAGTTCGAACCTCCTGCTTGGCTTCGAAAGGGAATGAACACTCTTCAAGCTTGACATGCCTGGATATGTAAAGTCTCTTTGTGGGTAGCTGCAAGCACAGGTAACCTTTATGTGCCCCACTATAGCCAATGAAGATACAAGGAATGGATCTGGGCTGCAACTTATTTGAATTGTAGGACCTGAGACTTGGGTAGCATAGGCACCCAAAAATCTTTAGGAAAGAGAAGTCAGGTGTATTTTGAAACAACAGTTCTAGTGGTGTTTTAATATGAGTTTGAGAAGCTGGACATCTGTTGATTAGGTAGCAAGCAGTTGTAAAAGCATCAGACCAGTAAGATGTTGGCATGGATGCATGGAATAGTAAAGCTAGCCTGACTCAGTAATATTCCTAATCCTACGTTCATCTAAGCCATTTTGAGATAAAGTGTGTGGACATGAAAATCTGCGAATGACACCTGAGTTATTCAAGAAGACGGTGAATTTTTTGTATTCTCCTTCATTGTCAAATTGAAATACTTTGATTGTCATGTTTAGTCGGTTTTCAATTTGTAGTTTGAACTGGACAAGGACTTGTAATGCATCAAATTTTCGTACCAATGGGTAAACCCAGGTATAATGAGAGTATGCATCCATCAACAGAAAATAGTATTTATAGCCATTTCTAGACAGAGTTGGGGAAACCCAAAGATCAGAAACAACTAGACTTAAAGGAGTGTTTATTATTGTACTGCTAACAGTGAAAGGAAGTTTTCAACTTTTACTGACATGACAAGACTGACAAAACTTAAATGATTTATTCGTGATAGGTAATGAGTAATTCTTAATGACCCTAGAAACGGCGTGACATTGGGTTTCCTAGACGCTGGTGTAAGAGGGGTACTGATGCAGAAAGATAAGCAGTTGGTTTTGACCTTTGTATGTCTTGAATATCCTTGAGCACATAGAGTCAATTCTTATTCGTGCCTTGCAGAAGAATTCTCCCAGTGTGCGGGTCCTTTACCAAAAAGTGGGTTGAGTGGAAAACAAAGCACACATGATTTTCAGCATAAAATTTTGACACTGATAGTAAATTAGCTTTTATAGAAGGAACATGAAGTATGTTGTTAAGATAAAAGTCCCTATTATTGTGAGTGAAGAAAACTTTACCAATGTGTGAGATGGGTAGAGCATTATCATTGCCCACATGGACTTCTTCAGTGCCATCATATTCATGTTTTATGTTAAGATTGTTCATGTCTGCAGTTATATGGTGAGTGGCACCTGTATCTGTTACCCAGTTTCCATATGTGTCTCCTCCAGGCAGTGCTATGTAAGCTTGCTTGTTGGTTTGTAGTTGTACACGATCTTCTTTGTATCTGAACCAGCAGCGTATTGTTGTGTGTCCTGATTTTTTGCAGATCTGACATGGTCCTTGGTCTGGTGATGTATATCTTCCAGGAGTAAAGTTGTTGGTGGACTGTTGAGTCTGACGGTTTGAACTGGAATTTCTTCTCTTTGGTTGCCTTGGTTGGAACCGAGAGTTTCTGTGTGATGCCACAATAGTTAGGGGTTCCTGCAGAAGTGTTATTTATTGCTCCAGACGCATATCATATGTTAGGAGATATGCATAAAATGTTTTTGTGCTTAAATAATGAAGTTACTATTGCATCATAAGCCTGATTCAATCCATTCATGATTGATTGTTTCTTATCTTCTTCTGTTATTGTGACTCCATAAGCAGTTAATGAGTTGAATAGAGTTTTTTCCTTGGATATATACTCATGCATAGATAAGTTACCTTTATGCAGGTTGTGGAACTCTCTTTTCAGATGCATTTGATGTGCCTGGTTGTTTGGAGCAAACCTTTCTTCTAGGGCTTCCCAGACTTCTTGAGATGATGACAGACCTACTACTCCAGTCATGACTCCTTCTGTGAGTGAAGACAGAAGCCAGCCCATCTTTATGTTGTCTTGCTCCTCAAATTTAATAAATTCAGGGTTTACCTCTGTTTGATTTGGCAAATGTTTAGGTGGTTTTTCAAATGACCCATCAACATATCCTGAGAGATTGTAACCCTTCAACAAAGGTTTGAACTGTGTTTTCCACAGTAGGTAATTGGTTTCTGTCAGTTTGATGTTTACTAAATGGTGATGTGCAACTGTTGCAGGGTATTGGTGTTTGCAGCCATTTATGCGTGGGTGTTGGATCTTTTTGGCTGATACCAAGTAGAAACAGTGGTTCTGATGTTTTATCTTTTTTTTACTTATTTATAAAAACTGGACTCAACTCTCTTATATAGCAGATAGAGTTTTCAAAGTCTTAGAGAGTTTACAAAGTCTAAAAGGATAAGGGAGAAGGTGTAACCGAATACATAAGTTGGAACAGATTGCTCTAAAAACTCGGACTGACTATGTTATTTGTTTGTGCAGACTTGGTCAGCTCAGACTTGGTCTTCTGACTCTGTGGTTCAACACCAATATGGACTTGTTACTTGGGAGTATATGTTACCATCATCGACGCAGATTCGTCTTACCGTGTACTTATGGGTTGTTAATGGTTACATCAGATGAATGACGTGCCATCACCGGTACACCAAACAATTCAGTTTTTACCTTAGTAGGAACGATGGATATATATATACAGACAAGGTCATGACAAGGAATCAACATCGCGGCTTCGAACCAGGAAGCAAACACCATATTAGACAGTCGTGAGCATATATCATCACCGGACACGACCAGGGAAGAGCAAGCGCACAACAAACGATGACCATGAGAGGAAAGAGGAAAAATCAGTCGTAACTACAAGCTTCGATGCTGAATTGCAATTAGCGAGTGCATTCACGCACCCACCAAAAGGATGAAACCTCAACAAAGTCGAAGGCGTCCCAGACGAATCGTTCAACAATTGGCTAGAGGCAAACTTTATAAAGGAGTTGAGATGAGCGGAAGGAGCTTGACAGCTATGGAATGAGAATATGACACGCTATACATAGTTAGTATACAACGTGACATCTGGAAGCAACCAAGGAAATGAGGTAAAAAAGGAATTCAACGGCTTATGAAAAAATCATCAGAGCCTACAACAAAGTCACATAAAAAAGGAAGACACCCAGTTGGAAAACGAGACACCGTCCCTTCAATCACCGGAATCTAATACGATGATTTTTCTGGAAACGGACCCTAATAAAATATTTTTTCAGTTTTGATAAAAGTGTTATTATTATTTTTTAATTTTGGTCTAAAAATAGATTAAAATAAAAAAATAATAATAATATTTTTGCTGAAACGGAGATAATATAATGCAACACTTACGGCGAGCTATGATTACATTGTAAACATACCCATATTATTTATGAGTGTATATAACCAGAAAACTATATTCTTGTAAGAAAATCGTTTTTATTTTCGATGACCCTTATTTTTGACAACCCTCCCCTAATGAACAAATTTTTCCTGACCCCGATGAATGGCCAATGAGCATTGTCTTGGCCTTTGTGGGAATTTATAGTGAACTACAAGTTGGGGTAGGTGTCACAAGTCTACAAGCTTCCACAGGTTGATAAATGTATAATTTGCATATTCTTAGTGTCAATTTTATGTGTATATTAGTTGTTATTATGTTTGTTTTCTATCTTATGTGTCAATTAGGTGAATCATCCAAAAAGGAGTTACAAAGTGGTAGAATAAGCAAGGAAGTGAAGTCTATCAATATGGCGCGTCCCAAGAAGAGTAAAAGTGGCTACAAAAGAGCTAAAAAGTAAAGTATTCCAAGTATCCAAGTGTCTAGATCCAAGAGAAGCGGAAGAAGTGCGACGAAAAAGAGCAAAAAACATTGAAAAATACTAGGAAGACCAGAAAGCAATGAATTGAACCTTCAAATCCAGAAGTTTCTCTCATCATCTTGTAGATAATGAAAAGACAAAGTCATTGCAACAAGAATGAGGCCATTTAGATTTTGTATAAAAAATTTATGAGCAAAACAACCAAAAATAAGCGAAACGCACAACAAAACAATCGACAGATATGTGGGAACTCGAGACTACCGATTATAGATGATTTCTCCGTTCTAGAAATCCAAAAAATGGTAGATATGATGCTATCGAGTTTACAGATTGTGGGCACTTTTGGCATCAAAAAAACTTTTGTTTTTAGACCGTATAATCTACAGAAAGATGAGGAACGACCTTAACGATTGTTGTAATACCCGTCATTTTTATTTTTCGTTTCGGATTGGGCTTTTACCCGGCTTAGCTAACCTTATTATTTAAGTTATTTTTTCCTTTGCTTTAGCCTAGGTGAGGTTGCTTAGACTAGAAAAAAAATAGCCACAAGTTAGGGTAAAAATTGAGTCACCTAATTTTAATTTTAATAACTAAATAAAATAAAAAGAAAATGAAAAGATAATTAAAAGAATTAAATAAATTATCAATATGAGATTTAATACTAGTATAAGATTTATAATAAATTAGAGAAAAAACCAAAAAGGTTAGGGAGAAAGAGAAGGATAGGAAGCTAGGGTGTTTAGAGAAGAAGCCAATGGATAATTAAGAGAAATTTGTAGCTAATAAAAGGTAGAATGTTAAACCCCTTTTTTTGTGTGTGTTCTTGTTATTATTTCGATTTCATGTGATTTTTTGTTGTTAGATTTTAGTAATTTATAAAAATAAATATATATCTCTGATTGATGATCCGATTTCTTATATTATTAGATAACATTCTTAGGTATCTGTGGATCAAATTTAAAGACAAGTTACCATAAATTCACCGTTGAATGTATGTTTGAACTAGAATATTGATTTCTGAAATTTCTGGGCAGTTTTATTTTGTTTTTTCTTGACTGTGTTTCGATAATCTTTATGATATTAAAATGATTTGATGTCTTAAGACAAGTTGTAGTTTTATGTCTTATTGTTAACTGTGATTTAGATTTGCTCAATTTCAGATTAGTATGAATTTAATTTTGAATATTTTGGTAACATGATGTAATCTGCCCAGTTTTTATAATAATCTTGTAAAATTAATATCTTTTGTTTGAGCCATTGGTTTGATTTAAATTTTGGATATTTTACAGATAAATATGCTAGGAATGTTCATCTGAAATTTTAAGACGATATGATCACGTTATCATTATGAAATATATAATATAAGATTATGCAGTTAGTGTGTTTGCTTAAATGCTTAAAAGAAATATACGTTGTTTGCCATATGTTTCTAAGTCATGGTTTGCTAATATTGTTTGTAAAAATAATTTACAAAAAAAAAGAAATGAGTTCATGTTTTTCCATTAGATGGAACTTGATTCATGCTAACGGCGGGTAATGATCCCGGAGAGTTAAATGGGTAATGATCCCCATGTAGGAACTTATGTTCCTGACCATCGATGGCGGTTGTCCGTACCGGATAAAAGATAGGTGGAGTACAGACCAAGGATATCCGTACCATGAACTCATGTGTTGAAAATATAATTGGATAAATTATTGGAAATAATATTGGTATTGTGAACTCATTGTTGAACAAATAAATTGGATGAATTGTTGAAAGATTATTAATATTGTAAAGTCTTGTTTTGAAATATTAAATAGATGATTTGTTAGAAACAATATTGGGTACTGTAAGTTTATGATTGAACAAATGAATTAAATGATTTATTGAAAATAATACTTGTGTGATAATTTTGTTGGTTGAACATATATATAAATCATTGATTGCTCGAAATCATGTCGTATACCCATGTTGTATGTTAATTGACTCATTGATATTGTTATGCATGTTTTGAGATTGGGAATGCATTCTACTGAGCTGTCATCTCACCCTAATTTGACGTTCTTGCAGATTTCTCGGAAGTTGGAAGTGGAACTAAGAACTTAGCTTAATGTTTGCATTGTTCTTGTATTGCTTAAAATGTAATATGATTTAAAAAAGTTTGGTTGAAAATATTGTTAAAGATGATTAGTGGATTAATATGCTTCAATTCATGTTACGTAAAGTTTCAATTTCAATTATGTTTGGCATAAAAAGTAAGTTAGGAAAAGTATATATACATAAGTCTCGTTCCGACCCGTAACGCCTTGAGTTCGGATCTCCATACGGGTTTGACCCTGGTTCAGAACTCAGGGTGTTACAATTGTGGTAAGCCAATAGCGACTTCTTGGATGCGTTTTTGACTTCTAAGTCAAGAAAACTTGGTCATGCATTTTCAAACCCTAGAAAAAGAGGGTACTTGAGGTCATGCATTGAAGGCTATAAAATAAAACTTCTAAGGCTCAAACAAGACAATATCCTACCTCTCATACTAATATAAAACCTAGGGTATACCTCTTGGGGAGGAACCATTTATTTTTCTTTTTCTTTTTCTTATTTTTTCTTTTTCTTCTTCTTCTTCTTCTTCTTCTTCTTCTTCTTCTTCTTTTTCTTCTTCTTCTTCTTCTTCTTCTTCTTCTTCTTTGTAATATGACTTTTGTTGGTTAATGATAAATTCAATGTTCTAAGCGTGAAGCTTGATTAGTTACAATTTAAGTTGGATTTAATCATCATATCGCTTATCTTTACCATATCTAATGTTTGTGAGAAATTTTTAAATTGTTTAGGTGTGCAAATAAATTAATTCATTGATTATTCTATCGCTGGTAGAAGTTGGGTGATAAGTGTAATAGTCAAACAACAATCTAGACAAGTAGAAATTGTGAGACCTTGCAGAGGGATTCTATGGACCAATTGCGAGTAAAGTTAACACCATCAAGTGAACCTTGAGATAAAAGTATAACTATTGGGATCAACCTAAATTCGCAAAGCCTAAAATATTTCTTGAGTGAGATACTACTAAAGCATTCGACTGGTAATTATCCGACCCGAAATCATAAGAAAATAAAAATAATAAATAAATTGTATTTTTGTATCAAATTAATATTATATAATAAAAATTAATTAGGATAAAGATATTTATAAATAATTTTTTAATAAAATTAAAAAATATTAATATTAATATGATATATACTTTTCTAGGTTTAAATTTATATATATATATTTATGTTTAAAATTTTGGATACGAATATTTCGGATGTGGATACCTTCATATCCGAATTCTTATCCCGTTATTTATTTTTTCGAATAAAAAATCGGATATCCGAATCCGGAAATAATTTTTGAATAATATTTAATATTTTGGATGCGAATCCAAACGAATTTTGGATTTTCGGACATCCATTGACACCAGAAGATACTTACTCTCCGAACTTAGCAACACGAACTGGAAGGAAACAAATAAGCAAAACGCAAAACAAATCAAGGAAAGGAGAAAAGAAGACAAGATAGTAGCTGCTTCTAGGATGGATTTTAACTGAGCTCGAGATCTTCCTTTATAGGAGAAAAGAAACCAAAGAAGGAAAGTCTAGGGTTTCTTGTAAAATAATTCAAAACAATGGCGACATAATTTGATTGGAAAATAGAAAGAGAATCCTCCCATAAATAAAACAGTAAGAGAAAATAGTTTGTTACTAGTTTCCCTGAGAAAAAACATTCAAAAATATTTTCAGCAATTTAAAATAAAATAGATCTCGGTTAACATCCATACCCATGCACAAGCATAAGCTAGCCCAAATATAGTCTGCCTGTGTAGGAATCTCATTATAAATAGGACATCCATCTTTAGTGTAAGCAGTGTGGAACTAAAGATTATTTTTTATTCACTCATATGAAAATAAGCAAGTATCTAGTGGTCCTTAGGTACTAAGATCAATTCCAACCAAGACCAAATAAACTCAAATTTATAAAACTAATTATAACCTCATTTTCTCTAGTAAGGTATCACATCCTTCTCAAAGGAACCGTACATGACACGATCTGTGATAGATTATAAGGTTATATTTTTTCCTTAACAACCGACTTCGACGGGTTTCATGTGATTATATGAACTTTTTTGGGTGATTTAACATCTTGTTCCTTACTTCTGGGGGAACATATAAGAATGTGGGGCTTTCTCTTATGAATGATTTATGAGCTTCCATATGACTTAGTCTTACGAGTATAACTTTGCAAGCAACCATTAATGTTTGTTTAATATTATGTGAAGAGAATATAGTCAAATATTTTTAGAAATGTTGAATTTTTGATTGTGATACTTGAGTTTTATATATCAAAAGGATTAGTTTTAAAGACGAATATACATACAATCTCATACATATCGTCTTCGTCATCTTTGTGGTTTGATGTTAACTGACAATTTATATATGTTTTTTTCACATGCTTCATCAAAATTTGAGGGGTAGTAGCGGAATATATATTTTAAAAATTCAACAAAACTTTATGTATACTAATTAGTAAATGTTTTTTTTTGTTTTGTAAAACACATATCCAGAATAAGCATATCGTGTTGGCACATCACACTAATATTTAAGCACAACACGACATGATATACGAGTAGACACAACACGAACAACCAATTTCATATGTTGTGTTGTGTCAAGCTTATCAACATGTCGGCACATTGTAATACGCAATAGTGATAGGCATGCACACAAGACAACGGGCAAAACAACTTACATAAAGCACGACACGCATGCTATATTTTATGTATTTATATTCTACGAAAATATCATAATCTACAGTTAATTGGACATTTTATTATAGTTGTGTTGACTATTTTTTATGACAATTCATATAATATACTCCCTTCGTTTCAGTAAAAGTGTTACTATCACTTTTGCTGAAACGGAGGTAGTATTAACTTTTAAAAAATGCAGGAACATGTCAATAAAAAAAATACATAGACCTAAAATACATCTGATGTGTGTTGTCTAAAACGTTCATCTGACGATAAAATAGATAATAATGTATTTTGTTATCATATATAATCAGTTATTAATTTTTTTAGTAATACAATTTTAAAATATTATGTAATAAATATATTATATATAAAATTTTAATTCTTATCAAATTTATTATAATTATTTGAATAAACTATTAAATTAGTCGTTATATAAATATCTAAAAGATATTTATTTTTAAAAATATAAATAAGTATATTGACATGGCCCAGCACATTTATTCTTATGTCCTGCCGTGTGATGAGTACGGCGTGCTAAACATTTAAAAATATATGCATGACACAACACAACAAATTTAATTCTCTCGGGCAACAAGGCACACCAAGCACCCTCTCATATGTGTCGTGCCGTCCCAGTACACTTCTTTGGGAAATGCACAAGAACAAAAGACTTAGTATCTAATCTAAACAACATGACAAGTCAACCTCACACCATAAAACTTCTAACTATTTTTCTCTTTGTTTTCCTCTCTTTTTATCTTTCTATGTCCATACCATATATACAAATCTTACCTAACGCGCGCCTCTGTTAAGAGCAGTTAAAGCACATTATAAATGAGACAAAATTCTTGGATGAAAAACAATTTGGTTGCTCTTACGCACTCCAAATCTTCTTGTTCAAAAACCCTTTATTCTAGTTTCTAGAGCTCTATCTAGATAAGAAAAAGATCAAGCTTTTCAAGACATGCACAAAACTGCAATTGCCACCACTTGTATCATGTTCCTCACCAACTTAAAACATGAAAAAACCATTCCATTCTCCATGGTATGTGAAACTTGTTTACCAGATGTCTTCCTTTTACTTGTAAACCTGTTAGTAAATTAAAGAAGCACGACACGTGGAAGAAAATCAAGATAGGAAGCAACCAAATAAAAAAGAGCGAGAATCACACAATCAAAATTGAAGAGATCAAATATCAAAAAGATACGGAACACTTCCCGAAAGCTGAACGATGAATTGCATGAAGGACACATAAGATTGAAAAAGTTGGATTACATTGAATAAAACAAACAACATTAAATGATGGGTGATCGAGAAAGTAAAAGTAATGATTACTCGTATTATTTTAATTATCGAGATAAAAGAAGTCTATAAAGGAAGGAAGACACGTGTTGAGTATGTAAGGCATCGTACCAAAAAGAAATTAAGAGTAATCTGTCAACATATGATCGCACCAAGCAGAAGATGAAATGAAAGAACGACGGATATATCGAAATAAAATGGATCGAACCAAAGAAGAATCGATCAAGGAACGATGACAAGTCTGGAGAAAATGACACGTTGCATAAAGAGGGACCTAGTAAATAAATCTATAAATAGAAGAAGCCAGACAACAAAGAAGGGGTCGGGAAAAACTAGGAGAGAAAACTTAACAAGAAAAAGAGGAAATTTCTAGGTATAAATCCATAGGGATTAACTGTTTTAAGTAAAGATTTTTGTATTATATCTTCTTAATGGAAGAATGTAAAGATTAAAGATCGAAAATGATAAGTTGAGTAATCATATGTATCGTACCTTATAGAAATGATTTTATAAAATTAATATAAGGATGTTTATCTGTTACTCGATTTCATTCTTTAATTGATATGTAAGAATTTGATTGGTTGTTTAGTCGAAAAGATTTTTGGCATAAACAATTTGGCGCTAGAAGGAGGGGCGATTAAAGGATTTATCCTACCTGACGAAGGAAAAATGGTTTTAATTTCAAAAACTAAGTCATGCAAGAAAGAAAAATTTTTTAGTAAGAAAAGAACGGATATGGTTGAAAAAATTTAAAAGAAAAGGTTGGAAAATTCAATTTGCAAGATGCAAAAAATGAGTTTAAAGTTTATTTAGATAAGTATGTTTTAATAACATGAAAACTGTTTGTGAATGAAAAAATAGATAAAAATATGAAACAAAGGATTTTATGAAGTGGAAAAAATCAGATTTGTGTTAGGAAGGATTTACGGTTAAAGTAATAAATAGGATTTCTTATGATTTCGATGTATAAGAGTTCATTTGACTGACTTTCTAGGAAATTTCTAGATATCGAGGAAGGAAAGCAACCAAGAAGGCAAAAAATAGTTAAGAAACAACCGATTCTGAAAAATATGTCTCAAGACGCTAATTCTTGGAACCAAAATAGTATCGAAAACTTGGAGAATAGGCAAGAGGAAGGAAGTGAATCAGGACAACAGCAAAGTAAGGAAGGAAATCATACCCCAAATCGAGAATTAACACCATATACAGTAGTTCAGAATTTCTCTTCACATCATGGGAACTCTCAAAGTGAGGTACGGCACATACATGATTTATTAGAAGAAATAAATGAAATGAGAAAGGAACAAAAAGCAAGCAACCATCGAATTGAATTACTAGCAACAGAAAATCAAGTTTTAAAAGATGTAATTCAGCGAGAGCAAAGACCAGCTGTGACAAAAATACGAAATCAGGAGGCAATGTCAAGTAGACAAATATCAAGAAGTGAACAACGGAATCTAGATCAAAGAATGGTGTTAGTAGGATCGACATCTTGAGCAAGAAGGCAACAAGAATAAGAGATTCAACGAACCCAATGGGAAACATGTTTGGAAGCGATGGAACAAATGAAAGAAGAAATTAAAGGATTAAAAAATAAAGAGGGGGGAAGAATAGAAGAGGTATTAAAAGAAGCAAAACGGACACCGTTAGCACAACATTTGACATGTGTATCATTGCCAAGAGAATATAATATTCCAGTGTTCGAATGTTACGATGGTACCAAGGATCCAACATCACATTTAAAGTATTATAATCGAGTGATGACCCGGTGGGACGATCATGAAGCAATCATGTGTAGATGTTTTCCATCAAGTTTAACAGGGACAGCATTATTGTGGTACGATAGATTACCGGAAAATTCTATCCATAATTACGCACAGTTGGTGAGGAAGTTTCTTGAAGCATACATGTATAACAAACCAGTTGATTCAGGGGAGGACATGCTTTATTCTTTAACATCTTGGCCAGAAGAATCGATCCGATCATATACAGCTAGATGGCATGCAATATGTCAAGCAATAGGTGAATTAGACCCAATAACAGGTATAAACCATTACAAATGGGGGATTGTTGATCGGAAAAGCCAGCTTTTTGTTGAAATTCACCGAAATAATCCAAAAACTGAAGGCAAGTTAAGAGAAATAATAGAAACATGTGCAAGGCTCCAAGACATACAAGAGCAAGGATCGAGAATTGATTCAAGAAGCCAAGGAAATACAAGGAGAACAAATTCAGTTGAGGAATTGCCAGAACATGAAAGGAAATTTCTTCCAAAATTTGAATCAAGAGAATTAAAACATCCTCGACAAGGGAATGGTAAAAACTTTGCTCAGCAATTTCGAGAAAGAACGTTTACCAAGCTTAATGTTTCATATTTCAGATTATTCAATATTTTATAGAATCGGCCAGGTTTTCAATGGCCAATAACAAAGGGTAATCAACCAGAGTTTACACAACATTCAAAAGACTATTATGAGTATCATAGCTATAAAGGGCATACAACAAACAACTGTAGAAATTTTATAGCATTAGTACAAAGAATGGTCGATGCTGGAGAGTTGAAGGAATTTGTTCAGAAAGTTGAACCAACAAAGAAACATGATGAAAGCAAAGCAATATGCATTCCGTATAATAAACAAACAATTAATATGATATCATATGCGGAAAAGAATGATACAGATTTGAATGTTGCAATCAATAAGAAATTGTGCAAGAGAATTCGGAACCATGAGGTCTTTAAAGTTCAAGGAAGGCAACCAGAATTATGGGAAGATTGGATGGCATATCCATTGACATTTTCTGCACAAGAAGTAAACCAAGAAATTGAAATGCATAATGATCCTCTTGTGTTAACATTATTGATATCAGGATGGAATGTAAAGAAAATACTCTTGGATGGGGGCAGTTCATTAAATGTGATGTTCTACAATACATTTTGTAAAATGGGTTTCAAAGAAGATCAGTTGATCTTGTCACGATACATCATTTATGGGTTTAATAGAATATCTTCCAAACCAAAGGGAGATATTGATCTTGAAGTTTCAGCTGGACCGATCAACATTCTAACAAGATTAAATGTTGTGGATGCACCATCACCATACAATGCTATAATTGGAGGACGATGGGTTCACCAATTGAAGGGTGTAGTATCAACATATCATCAATATTTATGATTTCCAACACCGCAATGAGAGATGGAGATAAAGGGTGATCAAAAAGATGCCAAGTTTTGTATAATGGCAGAGACAAGAATGAATGAGGAACGGGAGCATCTACAACATAAAAAGAAAAACGAACGAAGAGTTAAAGCAAAGGAGGAAGAAATAAATCAATATTTAGAAAAGAATGTAAAAAGTAAAACAGTAAGTGAAAAAGGAGAGAGCAGTCAGAGTCAAGAAAATCTGGTAAACCAACATCATAAAGGGACGATGTAGCAATTAAAGGGGACCCCAACTCCAATTGGGATTCCAAAACCAGTCTTCACCCCAGTAGAGGAAACAAAACTCATAAATATTGGCACTGCAGAATTGCCCAAACAAGTGCGAATTGGGATGTTAATAAAACAGATTTGGAACAACAGTTAGTTAAATTGCTTTGTGAATTTGTAGATGTATTCGCTTGGAGAATGGAAGATATGCCGGGGATCGATCCCAACATCGTACAGCACGAATTAAAAATACGTCCTCATGCAATTCCCTTTCGCCAACGGATACGAAAGGTCGCACCAGAATACCATGAACCAGTGGAAAAAGAATTAACTAAACTTTTAAGTGCAAGATTCATTCGGGAAGTACGATACCCCACATGGATTTCTAATATGGTGATTGTCCCGAAAAAGAACGGTGGAGTAAGAATTTGTATAGATTTTACTAATCTAAACAAAGCATGTCCTAAAGATAGTTATCCGCTCCCGAACATCGACCAGTTAGTAGATGCTGTTGAAGGACATGAGATGTTATCATTTATGGATGGACAATCTGGATACAATCAGATAGCATTAGCAGAAGCAGATCAGGAACACACATCGTTCTTTACTCCATGGGGATTGTATTGTTACACCAGAATGCCATTTGGGTTACGGAATGCAGGAGCAACATATCAACGTTTAGTGGATGCAATATTCAAACCATGGATCGGAAAAACTTTGGAAGTTTATATGGATGACATGCTAGTGAAAAGTAAATTATCTGATGATCATTTACAGAACTTTGCTGAAATTTTTGGTGCATTACGGAAATATAAAATGAAAATAAATCCAGAGAAATGTATTTTTGGTGTTACTTCAGGGCGATTCTTGGGATATTTGGTTACAAAAGATGGAATTCAAGTTGATCCAGCAAAAATACAAGCAATAACAGATATGCCATCACCAAACAGTATAAAAAGTGTACAGAAGTTAAATGGGTGTTTGGCTGCACTAAGTAGATTCATTGCGAGATCATCAGAACGATGCAAGCCCTTTTTTGATGTACTTAAGAAGAAAAATAAATTTGAATGGAACGATCGTTGTGAACAAGCATTTCAAAGTATAAAATTACATCTCGCCACGTTGCCAGCATTGCAAAAACCAGAGCCAGAAGAAATATTAACTTTGTACATAGCGGCAACAGAAAATGCAATCAGTGGGGTAATGGTACGAACAAATGAGAAGATTGAAAAACCAATATATTACATCAGCAAGACTCTGAATTCAGCAGAAAGAAATTATACCAAGATTGAACAACTTATTTTGTCAGTAGTATTTGCTACTCAGAAGTTACGCACTTATTTTCTTACTCATTCTGTTCGTATATTAACCATAGCACTATTGGAGTCAGTTTTAAAGAATACAGGAAAAGTAGGAAGAATAGCGAAATGGAATGCTCAGCTGGAACAATACAACATTGTTTATGAGATACAAACTGCGCAGAAATCTCAAATTCTAGATGATTTTCTGGCAGATTTTCCAATTGAGGAAGAATATGAAATTCAAGGATTACCAGGGTGTGAAGAAGAAGATCCATTAGATATTCTGGATTCAAATAATTCACGACGATGGGAAGTTTTCTTTGATGGGTCACGAAATAAAGAAGGAGCAGGAATAGGTATCGTGATTACAGCACCAAGGGGAGAACGCATGGTACATTCATTTCGTCTTGAGTTCGAAGAGCATACGAATAACATAGTAGAATATGAAGCAGTGGTCCATGCTCTCAAACTCATTATTGAATTAGGAATAAGTGATGTTAGACTCACAAGTGACTCGCAGCTGGTAATTAGACAGATCCAGTTAAAGTATCAAACGATTGATGAAGATTTGGAAAGGTATAAAAACCTTGTGCAGAATTTAACAAATCGTATTCCAAACATTGTTTTTCGACATTTTTCCCGAGAAAAGAATCGACATGCCGACGCACTTGCGTATGTTTCATCCATGATAAATGATCCAACAGCTAAAGCAGTAAAAATTGGGAGGATATATGAGCCGTCCATAAGAGCACATGCATTAAATAATATAGAAAAGGATGGTGCAATGGAAGAAATCGATGACCCAGCAATACGGAACGCTACACTTATATCGCAACAAGAAGATGACCAACCAAATGAACCAGATTGGAGAGTCCTGATACATCAATATTTGCAAAATAAAGTGTTACCAACAGATTCTAAAGAAGCAAGGAAAATTCAACTCAAGTCAAACAGCTACCAACTTCGGGATGGAATTCTTTATCGAAATTCTTTTCTTGGACCGTTATTTCGATGTTTATCTCAAAAAGAAGGATTGCGAATTCTCAAAGAAATACATTATGGAGATGCAGGAAATCACAGCGGAAGACGATCGTTAGCGTTAAAAGCCAAAATGCAGGGTTATTATTGGATTTCCTATGATAAAAGATTTGGAAAAAATGGTTCGAAGATGCGAAGAGTGTCAGCGATTTGCAAAGAAAATCAAAGCACCAGCTACAGAGTTAAATTCGATACTTAGTCCATGGCCATTTGCAAAATGGGGAGTTGATATAGTTGGACCATTAGTTGAAGGAACAAAGAAAAGAAAATATTTAATTACGGCTACCGATTATTTTACCAAGTGGGTAGAAGCGAAAGCATTAGCACGAATTAGAGATATTGATGTTTTTACATTTCTATTCGAGAATATCATTTGCAGATTTGGGATTCCCGCAGCAATAGTTTCTGATAATGGAAAACTATTCCAAGGAAAGAATATCGATATGTTATTTGAAACATTTAATATTCAAAAGCATAAGTCCGACCTTTCTATCCACAAAGCAATGGGCACACAGAGTCCACAAATAAAACAATCGCAACAAATCTGAAAAAAACATTAGATGGACATTATAAAAAGTGGTGCGAACAGTTACATAACACGTTATGGGCATATAGAACCACAAGAAAAACTTCAACTGGAGAATCACCTTACCTTCTTACTTATGGAACGGAAGCGGTAATACCAACAGAGGTTATTTTACACACAACCAGAACAGAAGCATGGGAGAAAAATCTTAATTCAGATCTCATGTTACAAAAGTTGGATGACTTGGAAGAAAAAAGAGAGGTGGCACTCCAAAAGATGGAAAATTATCAAAAGGGATTAGCTCGAGAATACCACAAACGTGTAAAATCACGAAACTTTATCCAAGGTCAATATGTTTTACGACAAATAACGGAATACCAAAGGGACAAAAATGCAGGAAAATTCGCACCAATTTGGGATGGTCCATACATAATTCAAGCATCTGCGGGGCAAGGATCGTATTATCTTCAGAATTTGCGAGGAGAAGTTTTACAACATCCATGGAATGCACAATACCTAAAGCTTTACTATCCGTGAATAACAATGCAATGTTAACACAAAATACAGGTATATAGCCAATTAATTCAGTAATTTCTTTTATAATTTAATTATTCCAGGAACATCGTATCTTGGAAAACATTATGATTATTAATATAATCAAAATTCCATTAATCCAGGAATATCAAAATACTTTGAGCGCTCAAAATTATTCCAGGAACATCGTATTCTGGATAGCGTTGCGATTGACGACACAATCATATACAAAAGGTAAACATCCTTAAAGAATTTCACTAACAATGAAATTCTTATAAAGAAGGGGTTCCTAATTATTGGTTTATCAATTTTCAAAGTACATTTCTGGACCAGCCCTGTATCTTACCCCTGGCTCGGGTTTGTTTCGTATGTGTGGGATCTCAAACAACATGATTTGAGGTAAAATGCACTTCAATTCATGGTACTTGGAAAATCATATGATAACCAAAAAGATTACTTAATCAAATTTTCTTGTGCAGGGAACAATCTTAAAAGCATATCAAAAAGTTATGAAAGAAAATTCTTGAAAGCTAGACAAAGTACAAAATGGTGAAACTAACAACAGACGAAATTATAAAGGACACAATCAAGCATCGGGAATACTGGATCGAGATGGTGGTGGTGGAACTGTAGGCACAGCAGTACGCTTACTAAGCACTGAAGGATCAGATTGTGCACGATCTAAAGCAGTATTAAAGGATATCGCAATTTTCGCTTTAGCATCCTGTCTAACCCAATGAACAAAGTCACGCCCAAAGTTGATTTCTTTTTGAAGCTCTTCGATCTTTTGTTGATCTTTTTCTATTTGAGCATCAAGACGTGATCTTTGATCTTTTTCTTCATTTAACTCTGTAGTTAATCCTTCAGATTTAGAACGCAAGGATACAATTTCTCGTTCACGAGCCTCAATCTTGGAAAGCTCAACAGCCAGTTGAGCTTGTAAATTCCGAATTTTTGTTGCACCAAGAGTCACATTATTTTCAGAAATCTTTAAATCTTTAGTGATGTTTTTCACTGTATCATTCACATCATTAAGTTCAGTTTCTGCTTGTGTTGCTCGATCCTTAGCTTCATTGAATTTCTTCTCAAGTTCTGAAAATACAAGAAAATATTAGATAAATTTTATGGAATAATAAGCCAAATGATCAGGTAAACTAAAAATGTACCTCTAACAACAGATTTAAACTCTATTTCTTTCAGAGTTAGCAATTTTACAACTTCTTTGTATTTTGATTCAGCTTTACTACGCCTCCAAGTGGCTAAATCAAAACTATTGTTCAATTGAATTAGTTTTTCTCTAACCACATTCATTTCTTTGAAGATTTCCTTTGCATGATCATTCAATTGTGTCATTCTACGTTCGTACCTAAATAAGGTTTCCAAGTTTTCCACTGGACCCAGGATAAAATTTAAATTTTTCATATAAGTAAATAAAATAAAATAATAATGAAAGAAGAATGAAAAATAAACCTTGATTTTGATTCTGAAGATCTTGATTTTGAACTTCAATAATCTGGAGTCGTTCCTGTAGCTGCTGATGTTGGTCATTATTTTGTTGAAATTGTTGAAGTTGTTGTTGAAGAAGACTATTTTGTTGTCTCAAATCATCATTTGCTTGTTGTAACACATCGTTCCCTTGTTTCGTACTATTTGATTCACTCTTGAACAGTAACCCCAACATAGTAGCCCGAGCCTTATAAAATTTAAAAGCACTAAACAAACAGTCGGTACCATATGGAAGCTGGGCCAAGGCTTGCTGTGGAAAGGAATATAATGGACTTTCAGCAACAGCTAAAACTTCAGTGAAGGAAGAAGGAGGATTCAAAGGAAATGTTTGCTCAAGAATATCGTTCTTAGACCACGCATCCTGAGTTTCATCTATAGGGATCGCACTAAGTGAATCCCGTAATCGAGACATGGAACAGGTATCAGATTTAATAATATCAGGATATGATGAAGTATTCAAAAGTCCCTGAGAAAGAAACCATTTGTAAGCCTCTTCTTTATCACCGATTAGATTAAAACCTTCATCAGTTCTGGCACTGGAATTTTGATTAGAGAGAGATTTCTGAATAGAGGGATCGACACTTGGTATCTCAGCATCGACCTCAACAGTAACAGGAGAAGATCGAACCAAAGCCTCAATAGGTACGATCGGTTCCGAAAATACTCCAGCA
>JAJJMC010001010.1:5192240-5242495 GCA_023531435.1 Papaver californicum
ATTGATATGTAAGAATTTGATTGGTTGTTTAGTCGAAAAGATTTTTGGCATGAACAATTTGGCGCTAGAAACAGAGATGATTAAAGGATTTATCCTACCTGACGAAGGAAAAATGGTTTTAATTTCAAAAACTAAGTCATGCAAGAAAGATAAATTTTTTAGTAAGAAAAGAACGGATATGGTTGAAAAAATTTAAAAGAAAAGGTTGAAAAATTCAATTTGCAAGATGCAAAAAATGAGTTTAAAGTTTATTTAGATAATTATGTTTTAATAACATGAAAACTGTTTGTGAATGAAAAAATAGATAAAAATATGAAACAAAGGATTTTATGAAGTGAAAAAAAATCAGATTTGTGTTAGGAAGGATTTACGGTTAAAGTAATAAATAGGATTTCTTATGATTTCGATGTATAAGAGTTCATTTGACTGACTTTCTAAGAAATTTCTAGATATCGAGGAAGGAAAGCAATCAAGAAGGCAAAAAATAGTTAAGAAACAACAAATTCTGAAAAATATGTCTCAAGACGCTAATTCTGGGAACCAAAATAGTATCGAGAACTTGGAGAATAGGCAAGAAGAAGGAAGTGAATCAGGACAACAGCAAAGTAAGGAAGGAAATCATACCCCAAATCGAGAATTAACACCAAATACAGTAGTTCAGAATTTCTCTTCACATCATGGGAGCTCTCAAAGTGAGGTACGACACATACAGGATTTATTAGAAGAAATAAATGAAATGAGAAAGGAACAAAGAGCAAGCAACCATCGAATTGAATTACTAGCAACAGAAAATCAAGTTTTAAAAGATGTAATTCAGCGAGAGCAAAGACCAGCTGTGACAAAAATACGAAATCAGGAGGCAATGTCAAGTAGACAAATATCAAGAAGTGAACAACGGAATCTAGATCAAAGAATGGTGTTAGTAGGATCGACATCTTGAGCAAGAAGGCAACAAGAATAAGAGATTCAACGAACCCAATGGGAAACATGTTTGGAAGCGATGGAACAAATGAAAGAAGAAATTAAAGGATTAAAAAATAAAGAGGGGGGAAGAATAGAAGAGGTATTAAAAGAAGCAAAACGGACACCGTTAGCACAACATTTGACATGTGTATCATTACCAAGAGAATATAATATTCCAGTGTTCGAATGTTACGATGGTACCAAGGATCCAACATCACATTTAAAGTATTATAATCGAGTGATGACCCGGTGGGACGATCATGAAGCAATCATGCGTAGATGTTTTCCATCAAGTTTAACAGGGACAGCATTATTGTGGTACGATAGATTACCGGAAAATTCTATCCATAATTACGCACAGTTGGTGAGGAAGTTTCTTGAAGCATACATGTATAACAAACCAGTTGATTCAGGGGAGGACAGGCTTTATTCTTTAACATCTTGGCCAGAAGAATCGATCCGATCATATACAGCTAGATGGCATGCAATATGTCAAGCTATAGGTGAATTAGACCCAATAACAGCTATAAACCATTACAAATGGGGGATTGTTGATCGGAAAAGCCAGCTTTTTGTTGAAATTCACCGAAATAATCCAAAAACTGAAGGCAAGTTAAGAGAAATAATAGAAACATGTGCAAGGCTCCAAGACATACAAGAACAATGATCGAGAATTAATTCAAGAAGCCAAGGAAATACAAGGAGAACAAATTCAGTTGAGGAATTGCCAGAACAGAAAAGGAAATTTCTTCCAAAATTTGAATCAAGAGAATTAAAACATCCTCGACAAGGGAATGGTAAAAACTTTGCTCAGCAATTTCGAGAAAGAACGTTTACCAAGCTTAATGTTTCATATTTCAGATTATTCAATATTTTGAAGAATCGGCCAGATTTTCAATGGCCAATAACAAAGGGTAATCAACCAGAGTTTACACAACATTCAAAAGACTATTATGAGTATCTTAGCTATAAAGGGCATATAACAAACAATTGTAGAAATTCTATAGCATTAGTACAAAGAATGTTCGATGCTGGAGAGTTGAAGGAATTTGTTCAGAAAGTTGAACCAACAAAGAAACATGATGAAAGCAAAGCAATACGCATTCCGTATAATGAACAAACAATTAATATGATATCATATGCGGAAAAGAAGGATACAGATTTGAATGTCGCAATCAATAAGAAATTGTGCAAGAGAATTCGGAACCATGAGGTCTTTAAAGTTCAAGGAAGGCAAGCAGAATTATGGGAAGATTGGATGGCATATCCATTGACATTTTCTACACAAGAAGTAAACCAAGAAATTGAAATGCATAATGATCCTCTTGTGTTAACATTATTGATATCAGGCTGGAATGTAAAGAAAATACTCTTGGATGGGGGCAGTTCATTAAATGTGATGTTCTACAATACATTTTGTAAAATGGGTTTTAAAGAAGATCAGTTGATCTTGTCACGATACATCATTTATGGGTTTAATGGAATATCTTCCAAACCAAAGGGAGATATTGATCTTGAAGTTTCAGCTGGACCGATCAACATTCTAACAAGATTAAATGTTGTGGATGCACCATCACCATACAATGCTATAATTGGAGGACGATGGGTTCACCAATTGAAGGGTGTAGTATCAACATATCATCAATATTTATGATTTCCAACACCGCAATGAGAGATGGAGATAAAGGGTGATCAAAAAGATGCCAAGTTTTGTATAATGGCAGAGACAAGAATGAATGAGGAACGGGAGCATCTACAACATAAAAAGAAAAACGAACGAAGAGTTAAAGCAAAGGAGGAAGAAATAAATCAATATTTAGAAAAGAATGTAAAAAGTAAAACAGTAAGTGAAAAAGGAGAGAGCAGTCAGAGTCAAGAAAATCTGGTAAACCAACATCATAAAGGGACGATGTAGCAATTAAAGGGGACCCCAACTCCAATTGGGATTCCAAAACCAGTCTTCACCCCAGTAGAGGAAACAAAACTCATAAATATTGGCACTGCAGAATTGCCCAAACAAGTGCGAATTGGGATGTTAATAAAACAGATTTGGAACAACAGTTAGTTAAATTGCTTTGTGAATTTGTAGATGTATTCGCTTGGAGAATGGAAGATATGCCGGGGATCGATCCCAACATCGTACAGCACGAATTAAAAATACGTCCTCATGCAATTCCCTTTCGCCAACGGATACGAAAGGTCGCACCAGAATACCATGAACCAGTGGAAAAAGAATTAACTAAACTTTTAAGTGCAAGATTCATTCGGGAAGTACGATACCCCACATGGATTTCTAATATGGTGATTGTCCCGAAAAAGAACGATGGAGTAAGAATTTGTATAGATTTTACTAATCTAAACAAAGCATGTCCAAAAGATAGTTATCCGCTCCCGAACATCGACCAGTTAGTAGATGCTGTTGAAAGACATGAGATGTTATCATTTATGGATGGACAATCTGGATACAATCAGATAGCATTAGCAGAAGCAGATCAGGAACACACATCGTTCTTTACTCCACGGGGATTGTATTGTTACACCAGAATGCCATTTGGGTTACGGAATGCAGGAGCAACATATCAACGTTTAGTGGATGCAATATTCAAACCATGGATCGGAAAAACTTTGGAAGTTTATGTGGATGACATGCTAGTAAAAAGTAAATTATCTGATGATCATTTACAGAACTTGGCTGAAATTTTTGGTGCATTACGGAAATATAAAATGAAAATAAATCCAGAGAAATGTATTTTTGGTGTTACTTCAGGGCGATTCTTGGGATATTTGGTTACAAAAGATGGAATTCAAGTTGATCCGGCAAAAATAAAAGCAATAACAGATATGCCATCACCAAACAGTATAAAAAGTGTACAGAAGTTAAATGGGTGTTTGGCTGCACTAAGTAGATTCATTGCGAGATCATCAGAACGATGCAAGCCCTTTTTTGATGTACTTAAGAAGAAAAATAAATTTGAATGGAACGATCGTTGTGAACAAGCATTTCAAAGTATAAAATTACATCTCGCCACGTTGCCAGCATTGCAAAACCAGAGCCAGAAGAAATATTAACTTTGTATATAGCGGCAACAGAAAATGCAATCAGTGGGGTAATGGTACGAACAAATGAGAAGATTGAAAAACCAATATATTACATCAGCAAGACTCTGAATTCAGCAGAAATAAATTATACCAAGATTGAACAACTTATTTTGTCAGTAGTATTTGCTACTCAGAAGTTACGCACTTATTTTCTTACTCATTATGTTCGTATATTAACCAAAGCACCATTGGAGTCAGTTTTAAAGAATACAGGAAAAGTAGGAAGAATAGTGAAATGGAATGCTCAGCTGGAACAATACAACATTGTTTATGAGATACAAACTGCGCAGAAATCTCAAATTCTAGCTGATTTTCTGGCAGATTTTCCAATTGGGGAAGAACATGAAATTCAAGGATTACCAGGGTGTGAAGAAGAAGATCCATTAGATATTCTGGATTCAAATAATTCACGACGATGGGAAGTTTTTGTTGATGGGTCACGAAATAAAGAAGGGGCAGGAATAGGTATCGTGCTTACAACACCAAGGGGAGAACGCATGGTACATTCATTTCGTCTTGAGTTCAAAGAGCATACGAATAACATAGTAGAATATGAAGCAGTGGTCCATGCTCTCAAACTCATTATTGAATTAGGAATAAGTGATGTTAGACTCACAAGTGACTCGCAGCTGGTAATTAGACAGATCGAGTTAAAGTATCAAACGATTGATGAAGATTTGGAAAGGTATAAAAACCTTGTGCAGAATTTAACAAATCGTATTCCAAACATTATTTTTTGACATTTGTCCCGAGAAAAGAATCGACATGCCGACGCACTTGCGTATGTTTCATCCATGATAAATGATCCAACAGCTAAAGCAGTAAAAATTGGGAGGATATATGAGCCGTCCATAAGAGCACAAACATTAAATAATATAGAAGAGGATGGTGCAATGGAAGAAATCGATGACCCAGCAATACGGAACGCCACACTTATATCACAACAAGAAGATGACCAACCAAATGAACCAGATTGGAGAGTCCCGATACATCAATATTTGCAAAATAAAATGTTACCAACAGATTCTAAAGAAGCAAGGAAAATTCAACTCAAGTCAAACAGCTACCAACTTCGGGATGGAATTCTTTATCGAAATTCTTTTCTTGGACCGTTATTTCGATGTTTATCTCAAAAAGAAGGATTGCGAATTCTCAAAGAAATACATTATGGAGATGCAGGAAATCACAGCGGAAGACGATCGTTAGCGTTAAAAGCCAAAATGCAGGGTTATTATTGGATTTCCTATGATAAAAGATTTGGAAAAAATGGTTCGAAGATGCGAAGAGTGTCAGCGATTTGCAAAGAAAATCAAAGCACCAGCTACAGAGTTAAATTCGATACTTAGTCCATGGCCATTTGCAAAATGGGGAGTTGATATAGTTGGACCATTAGTTGAAGGAACAAAGAAAAGAAAATATTTAATTACGGCTACCGATTATTTTACCAAGTGGGTAGAAGCGAAAGCATTAGCACGAATTAGAGATATTGATGTTTTTACATTTCTATTCGAGAATATCATTTGCAGATTTGGGATTCCCGCAGCAATAGTTTCTGATAATGGAAAACTATTCCAAGGAAAGAATATCGATATGTTATTTGAAACATTTAATATTCAAAAGCATAAGTCCGACCTTTCTATCCACAAAGCAATGGGCACACAGAGTCCACAAATAAAACAATCGCAACAAATCTGAAAAAAACATTAGATGGACATTATAAAAAGTGGTGCGAACAGTTACATAACACGTTATGGGCATATAGAACCACAAGAAAAACTTCAACTGGAGAATCACCTTACCTTCTTACTTATGGAACGGAAGCGGTAATACCAACAGAGGTTATTTTACCCACAACCAGAACAGAAGCATGAGAGAAAAATCTTAATTCAGATCTCATGTTACAAAAGTTGGATGACTTGGAAGAAAAAAGAGAGGTGGCACTCCAAAAGATGGAAAATTATCAAAAGGGATTAGCTCGAGAATACCACAAACGTGTAAAATCACGAAACTTTGTCCAAGGTCAATATGTTTTACGACAAATAACGGAATACCAAAGGGACAAAAATGCAGGAAAATTCGCACCAACTGGGGATGGTCCATACATAATTCAAGCATTTGCGGCGCAAGGATCGTATTATCTTCAGAATATGCGAGGAGAAGTTTTACAGCATCCATGGAATGCACAATACCTAAAGCTTTACTATCCGTGAATAACAATGCAATGTTAACACAAAATACAGGTATATAGCCAATTAATTCAGTAATTTCTTTTATAATTTAATTATTCCAGGAACAGCGTATCTTGGAAAACATTATGATTATTAATATAATCAAAATTCCATTAATCCAGGAATATCATATACTTTGAGCGCTCAAAATTATTCCAGGAACATCGTATTCTGGATAGCGTTGCGATTGACGACACAATCATATACAAAAGGTAAACATCCTTAAAGAATTTCACTAACAATGAAATTCTTATAAAGAAGGGGTTCCTAATTATTGGTTTATCAATTTTCAAAGTACATTTCTGGACCAGCCCTGTATCTTACCCCTGGCTCGGGTTTGTTTCGTATGTGTGGGATCTCAAACAACATGATTTGAGGTAAAATGCACTTCAATTCATGGTACTTGGAAAATCATATGATAACCAAAAAGATTACTTAATCAAATTTTCTTGTGCAGGGAACAATCTTAAAAGCATATCAAAAAGTTATGAAAGAAAATTCTTGAAAGCTAGACAAAGTACAAAATGGTGAAACTAACAACAGACGAAATTATAAAGGACACAATCAAGCATCGGGAATACTGGATCGAGATGGTGGTGGTGGAACTGTAGGCACAGCAGTACGCTTACTAAGCACTGAAGGATCAGATTGTGCACGATCTAAAGCAGTATTAAAGGATATCGCAATTTTCGCTTTAGCATCCTGTCTAACCCAATGAACAAAGTCACGCCCAAAGTTGATTTCTTTTTGAAGCTCTTCGATCTTTTGTTGATCTTTTTCTATTTGAGCATCAAGACGTGATCTTTGATCTTTTTCTTCATTTAACTCTGTAGTTAATCCTTCAGATTTAGAACGCAAGGATACAATTTCTCGTTCACGAGCCTCAATCTTGGAAAGCTCAACAGCCAGTTGAGCTTGTAAATTCCGAATTTTTGTTGCACCAAGAGTCACATTATTTTCAGAAATCTTTAAATCTTTAGTGATGTTTTTCACTGTATCATTCACATCATTAAGTTCAGTTTCTGCTTGTGTTGCTCGATCCTTAGCTTCATTGAATTTCTTCTCAAGTTCTGAAAATACAAGAAAATATTAGATAAATTTTATGGAATAATAAGCCAAATGATCAGGTAAACTAAAAATGTACCTCTAACAACAGATTTAAACTCTATTTCTTTCAGAGTTAGCAATTTTACAACTTCTTTGTATTTTGATTCAGCTTTACTACGCCTCCAAGTGGCTAAATCAAAACTATTGTTCAATTGAATTAGTTTTTCTCTAACCACATTCATTTCTTTGAAGATTTCCTTTGCATGATCATTCAATTGTGTCATTCTACGATCGTACCTAAATAAGGTTTCCAAGTTTTCCACTGGACCCAGGATAAAATTTAAATTTTTCATATAAGTAAATAAAATAAAATAATAATGAAAGAAGAATGAAAAATAAACCTTGATTTTGATTCTGAAGATCTTGATTTTGAACTTCAATAATCTGGAGTCGTTCCTGTAGCTGCTGATGTTGGTCATTATTTTGTTGAAATTGTTGAAGTTGTTGTTGAAGAAGACTATTTTGTTGTCTCAAATCATCATTTGCTTGTTGTAACACATCGTTCCCTTGTTTCGTACTATTTGATTCACTCTTGAACAGTAACCCCAACATAGTAGCCCGAGCCTTATAAAATTTAAAAGCACTAAACAAACAGTCGGTACCATATGGAAGCTGGGCCAAGGCTTGCTGTGGAAAGGAATATAATGGACTTTCAGCAACAGCTAAAACTTCAGTGAAGGAAGAAGGAGGATTCAAAGGAAATGTTTGCTCAAGAATATCGTTCTTAGACCACGCATCCTGAGTTTCATCTATAGGGATCGCACTAAGTGAATCCCGTAATCGAGACATGGAACAGGTATCAGATTTAATAATATCAGGATATGATGAAGTATTCAAAAGTCCCTGAGAAAGAAACCATTTGTAAGCCTCTTCTTCATCACCGATTAGATTAAAACCTCATCAGTTCTGGCACTGGAATTTTGATTAGAGAGAGATTTCTGAATAGAGGGATCGACACTTGGTATCTCAGCATCGACCTCAACAGTAACAGGAGAAGATCGAACCAAAGCCTCAATAGGTACGATCGGTTCCGAAAATACTCCAGCAGTACCTTCAACTTCAGTAGGGATCGAAACACAATGAGCGGTCGTACTAGAAGGAGGAGAAGTTTCTTTTTCAGTACGATTGCTAATATCATTTGTTTCTTCAACAAAAGTGACATCAGCTTCAACATTCACATTTTCTACACCACCGGCTGGATTTACTTCAGCATTATTCTTTTCCAACGTATTTTCTTCTTCAACATGAGATACTTCATTCACTACATCAACAATATCTTCATCAATAACAACATCATCTCCCTCTTCTTGAGGAAAACCAGAAAAAACTACCAATGTACCATTATCAGGTACGGGGGTATCAAGCACAAAATCAAAAGGTAGTGGGGAAATAATATTACAAAAATCAATTGAAGTACCAGAAGTAGGTGCAATAATGGGATCGGATTGTCCCGATACCACAATTTCAGCTGGGATCGAAGAAACAGGAATAACATCAATAGGATCGGACTGTTCCGATGGCAAAGCAACAACAGAACTTCCTTCTCCACTATGTAAATCTGAAGTTATCCCTCCTACAACATCAGCTGTAAGCGTAAGAGTTCTGGGCTTTTTCTTCTTTTTCTCTGCTGCAAGCACTAATTTCCGTTTCCCTTTACCTTCAACTGCGGGTTCAACCCTTTGTCTACCCTCGACAATCTGAATACTACGTTCAGGTGGAGGAAGAGGAACTTCGATATCTAAAGAAGGATCGACCTGAAACCAAAAAAGTTCAAACATTGTAAGAAGATATTAAAGATCGATACAATATATCTAAAGAATGAAATATGAAATGCAAAAATTCAAACCTTGTATTCAAATCTATAATCATCAAAGTTTAATCTCCATGGACAGTAGTTCGGGAAACAGTTTCGAAGATGTTGAATTTCATTATGGGGAATGTCACCATATACCCAAGGTCCTTCAATCAAAATAGGGGTACGATACCATCTGTAATCGTGTTCCCGACGGATTCTTTCATTAGAAGGAAAATCGACTTTGGTATATGGAGCTATTTTAATTCTAGGGTCATCGACTTCTCGAAGTAAGGGAAACCCTTTGGAATATTTACGAACTGGGCTAACACTCCATTAACAAAAATTTTAACAGTGATGCCATCACCATAAGTATTCTGGAAATTCTCATGTGTATAATGAATACATTCTGAAGGATCGGGAACGTAGCAAGTAAGACGGGTACGACCCTCACTGCGAAGAATGCATTCATCAAGAATTCGCCACCAATTACCATTATATTGTGTGATGGATCGGGGTTGAGTATGGGGAGCCCTATTGCGAGTAGCAAGAACTGTGAACTGGAAGGGATTATTCTTTTCATACAAAGGAAGACGAAGGCCAGCCTCTAAGGCACCAGCAGAAATTAACAATCTGTGATGGCTATATTGAAAATTTCTCATCGAATCATAGGTCATCATATCGGAATTATCATCTAAGAAAGAAACTCTAAATCCTTGAAGATTATGTTTCCTCTTGAATTCTTCGATGTCCATGGATCGATAACTATAAGTAGACAACGCCCGTTTACTCTTGGGGGCAGGATTAGGAATAGCAGGAGTAGAATTACGTACAGTGCGAAGTGCAGCAGGGGTGGGAATACCAGGGGATGAATCATGACGAGAGACAGCATATCTCGAAGTAGAAGACCTAATCGATCTTCTGTTTTCACCTTGATTACCAGTAACATCAGATTTTCTATGAGGCATAGTGTAAAATCTGAGGGAAAAGAAGCATAAGAAAGAGAAAGTTAATATGAGAAGAAATTATCTAGAAATAATTACAGTGTAAAAGATAACCATCATTTCAATTATGGAAAGAAAACATGAATCAAGAAAAATAAAATGTAACAAGATTACTTACATGAAGAAAAGAAGTGAACAATAGTCTGATCAAAGTAAAGAAGAAATCAATTGATGAGGAAAGAACTTCTGAGTAGTGGGGGAAATTTGAAAAGTTTAAGGAAGACAAAGTGCAATAACTATGAGAAGTAAAAGACAGTAAAAAGTTGCAGGGTATTTAAAGGATAGAATTAGAACCGCCACAAAATGGGAAAAGGAAATAATCCGGTAAAGATTTGATTCTATCGAAAAAAAGCGTAACTGACACAATCATATGTATGGGAACAATAAATGCAAAGCCGAAAAAATGGGTAACGTGCTAATACAATTAATGCCAGCGGAATACTCGGATAACGTGCGGAAAAGAAAAGTTAAAATGATAAGTTCTCCTCCATTTTTCAAAATCTTGGATCGACCACTAGATGATTTTGTAAAAGGGAGAAGAAGGGGGCAAATTGTTAATAAATTAAAGAAGCACGACACGTGGAAGAAAATCAAGATAGGAAGCAACCAAATTAAAAAGAGCGAGAATCACACAATCAAAATTGAAGAGATCAAATATCAAAAAGATACGGAACACTTCCCGAAAGCTGAAAGATGAATTGCATGAAGGACACATAAGATCGAAAAAGTTGGATTACATTGAATAAAACAAACATCATTAAATGATGGGTGATCGAGAAAGTAAAAATAATGATTACTCGTATTATTTTAATGATCGAGATAAAAGAAGTCTATAAAGGAAGGAAGACACGTGTTGAGTATGTAAGGCATCGTACCAAAAAGCAATTAAGAGTAATCTGTCAACATATGATCGCACCAAGCAGAAGATGAAATGAAAGAACGACGGATATATCGAAATAAAATGGATCGAACCAAAGAAGAATCGATCAAGGAACGATGACAAGTCTGGAAAAAATGACAAGTTGCATAAAGAGGGACCCAGTAAATAAATCTATAAATAGAAGAAGCCAGACAACAAAGAAGGGGTCGGGAAAAACTAGGAGAAAAAGAAAAAGAGGAAATTTCTAGGTATGAATCCATAGGGATTAACTGTTTTAAGTAAAGATTTTTGTATTATATCTTCTTAATGGAAGAATGTAAAGATTAAAGATCGAAAATGATAAGTTGAGTAATCATATGTATCGTACCTTATAGAAATGATTTTATAAAATTAATATAAGGATGTTTATCTGTTACTCGATTTCAATCTTTAATTGATATGTAAGAATTTGATTGGTTGTTTAGTCGAAAAGATTTTTGGCATAAACAAAACCATCCTGTCTTGTGGTACTATTCCATGTACATTCAAAATCTGAGAGGCGCCTATTTGTGCTCAACAATTAATAGAGGGCCTTTGAGTAAATCTATGATGTCTCAAGTTACTCGAAACGGCCATTGTATCGGCAGAAAGTTTCCTTTGGGCCTATACTATAAAAAAAACGAATCTTTATCTTGAGCTTGATATCTTAACTTATATCTATTTTTATACAAAACGAATCTTACATCTATGGTTCACAGATTTGACACTTACAATATTTACAAAAAAAATAGAATTGGTATAGTCAATTAACGATCATCTTTCAAGGAAGTTGACAGTGAAAAACAGATTCGCATTTGGATCCACAAACAGACTGGATACTAGTTGATGAAAAGCTAAGATAGTTAATGCACTATTTCACCAACGAGGCCAACATCTAGTTCTTAGATGTTTAATATGCTTGCTGCTAATCCTAACACCAAATAATCAAAATACCGCTCTCTCTACACTGCAAGTTGTCAAATTACGAGCCATTTCTAGACATATGGATCCAAACCGAAAGTTTCTTGGTTATATGTTTCAACTTTCTGTAATAAGCTTTTCCAAAATTAGGATGGAAGTTTTATGATAAAAGTAAAAACAGACTTCACCTTCACCAACTCTATAATGAAGGAGGCTATAATGAACTGTCCCTAAAATGTGCTACTATTAAAAGGAAAAGGTTCAAAGGATATTAATTTGTTATATTAACTCGTGATTTTTAAGGGTAACCAAGTAACTTAAGTCATGTATAATGACACTACCAATGTATGTCTTAGCGTATAATCAATCCCTTAATTAATACTTCTCTCTTGTTAGTCACCATCATCCATCTGTCCCTCTTTTCTTGTATCCTTTGTCCTGTTCTCTCTATGACTTCTTAACATAATCCATCGGCGGAAATTCTCCTTAGCAATTGATCATTGTAGATCAGGTAATAGACATTTTGTATTTTTTTTCTAGGCATGGTTATTTGGTATATATACGATTTTTTAGGGCGTTCATAGTCATACGAGTATAATACGGAATATATCCAAATATAGTTGTTCAACCAATTATAGTGGGACGGACTATTTCCAAATATAGTTAAATTTTTTAGGGTTTAGGACTAAATTTAATCTGGGATCCGGACTAAATCCAAATTTGGTGGAGCGTTCACGTAGTGTAGTCTCTCATCAAGCGTAAAGATAGTGTGCGTCTCATGTCAGGCGCAGATTGAACCTCACGTCTGATGTAGTGGGGCGTTACGTAGCCTACGTCTCTCATCAAGCGTAAAGGTAGCGTACGTTTGATACAAGCGTAAGTATAAATGTACGTCTAATAAGAAAATAAGGCGGAATCCTAAATCTAGGCCTAACTAAATCTAAGAAGAAAATGAGACAGACATGAGTATACATGAACGCCCAACTATACTCTACTTCTTCTCCCGTTACATTTTTCTATAAACTATACTAAAAAAAAATACTACCTATGTTTCAGGAAAAGTGTTACTATCACTTTTTCATTTTAGCTTAAAAATAGGCTAAATTAAAAAAGTGATAATAATTTTTTTTCAGAAGAAAGGAAATAATTTTTAGTCTATGGTCTATTCTTTAATCTGTCCATGATTGTGGACGCTCTTATCGGTTGTTAACCCTGTTAGAAAAACACTTCAAGCATGAGATATGCATACGGGTGATGCTATAGAGCACATAAATATAGTTGTTTCGTATTTTAAAGATTGCAGAAACAATGGTTCAAAAAGCACTAGTTGAAGCTAAAAAAAATTGCAGCTGGCATAGACAGTGCTCCTAAATTTCAGGAACGACGCGTTAAGAAGCGGGAATGGGATTTCGATGAGATGCTGGCAAGGAGACAGTTCCAAAACTATAATCTTGTTGATCTGATTTATTTTTCTCATATAAATATCAGCCGCTGGATCATTTGCGAGGGAACAACAGAGAGTGAACATAAAAGGAGGACATAAAGGTTAGGTCTCGGTCTTAGGTGGGCGCGAAAACAACGTCGTTTACCGACTCCTTCCAAAATTCCAACTCCCCCTTCCAACTGTTTTTTTCTTCTTATTTTTATTTCCTCTCTCACAAATTCGTTTTCAGTTGGAAATTTCGATAAAATTCAGAAAATGATCCTCCATTTCTTGTGTTCTAATAATCGTTTTTCACACGTAAATTAATAATAAATCTTGTGATTGAACGGTTCTTTGCGTTCTCGCTGGGAAACATTGGAGGTCTATATACGGAAAGAATTTTGTTTTAGGTTTTGTTAATTTATTTTAGTGATTTAAGAGAGTTTAGGAATTCGTGACTTGTTACAAAAAGGTGAGAATTAATTTTCCGGCTCAGAAGAATCTTATTGATTGTGATGAAGTTTGATTGAGGTAACTTTGATTAATAAGCTTCAATTGAGAATTTTATCTAATCGTTTCTAATTTCAGTAACCGATTCGTTTTTTCTGATCCTAATGCATTTTTTAAGAGAAACCAAATACAGTGAGTAATTTAAGTTAGGAGTCAGATTTATTATGAAATCTGTATTTAGATTCATTGATTATCTTTATTAGAAACACGTTAATCGATGTATTTAAAATTCACCGGAATTTCTGTATAATCTGTAAATGTTTCTTGTTCTCATCTATGATGAATTGATGATCTTACCAAAAAAATGTTAAAAAGATCTAAGTAGTCAAAATATAGATAGATTAATTATAGTGTTCTTGAAAGAACAATGTAACAGAGATTACTGTTTTTTTATTTTATTTTTTTTACTCTAAAGATTTTTTCATAGGGATAGACAATGATTCTTCTTCTTCTTGTTTGCACGTGGATGAGCTTCATGTTTTATGGTTTCTCAAAACCCTAGAAAGTTCTTATTAGAATCTTCATTAGTAATAATCTTATAAACAATTTAATCACTATAAACTAACAAACAAAATCCTTCGTTAATGGATTTAACTTGTCTATTATAATAAAATTTTATTCAATTTCCCACCAAAATTAGTTTTTTTTTCCCTTACGAGAATCATCATCATCTCTTTTTCAGATTCAAAGATCTTTTCCTTCTTGTTTTTCCCTTCCATTTTTTCGGTGTGTTTTTGTTGTTGCAATTTCCAGTTATACCCTTGTTACAGAGAGAAAGTTAGGGCAGACAGAGGTGCGTGCAATTTTCCAGCCCGGCCGACCATGGCACTCTCGTGAGAGGGACCAAAAGATGAAGAAGAAGAATCATCTTTTTTATCCTACGCACCCTGCTCATCTCCTATCCTACGCCCACCACCTCTATGCACAAACCTTTCCTTTCAGTTTCTCTCTCTAGTCTAGTTTGTCTATGTTAATAACAAAAGATGGTCGTTTAATGCACGTTGTAGCTGTTTCTTATTTTCATTAACTATTATTGAAATCTAAAGTGCTCCTTAAATGTTATTCTTCTTCTCTGTTTCTTTCATTTAATTCATTAGGCTACATTTTGACACTAAAATCTCTTTTGATTGGATTTGTTCTTATGATGATCAATGAACAAGACCCATTTTTAAAGGTGATCTTTTTTTTTATTTGTGTGTGTGTAATGAGATCTAGATAGCTGTAACGAAAAAGGGTTTCTTTTTCTTTATCTGATTGTTGATTACTAATCTAGATACCTATAAAGAAATGGGTTTCTTTTATTTATTTTCTTTTTCTGGTTGTGAACTATCACTTTCTTTCCTTTTCTTAACTGGAATTCCTCACTTTTGGGTGTTATGCTTTTGTGGCAGATTGGAATTGATTCTAATGAATGGAATATATGAAAGGCTGTAATGTGTATAGAAGAATTATATGAAGAATTTCTCAATGTGGTGTGATTTGGATGGTGTGGATGGATGTTTGTGAAGCAGAACAACGGGTACTACTACAAAGGAAAGGGGGGGCAATAGCAGAAGAAATCCCCAGACCACCTTTGGTTCCTTCTGAGAAAAACAATGCCTTCTCTAGAAAAACAAGACCTACAAGGGAAGTTTCATCAAGGTATAAATCTACGATTACTTCTTCTCCATCTTTACCTACACATACTGTTCCAAGAAGAAGTTCTTCTCCTAGTGTTACAAGAACAGTTTCCTCTACCCCTTTATTTGCCAAACGATCCGTATCGGCTGAACGTAGGCGTCCATCGACACCACCTTCGCCACCAAGACCGTCAACACCTAACCGTGATTCCCTTAATGATGTGCAAACCCCTTCAAGGAAAGTAGTGGGTAGTGGCCGTACAGAAGGATTGTGGCCTTCCACTATGAGGAGTCTTTGTGTCTCATTCCAGTCTGATACATTTTCTCTTCCAGTTATTAAGAAAGAAAAACCAGTAACTCATGATCACACATTGAAGCCTTCAGCAAATTTGGGACACAGACAATCTGAAACACCTCTATCTCAAAGGAAAACAACACCAGAAAGAAAAAGAACTCCTCTTAGAGGTAGAAATGCGTCCGACCAATCAGAAAACTCTAGACCTTTGGATAATTCACATTCCCGAATTATGGATCAACGATGGCCAAGTAGAACTGGTGGCAAGGTGTCTGGTAGTGCTCTAAACCGGAGTATTGATTTTACCGATAAGCCTAGCAGAACTAGTTCGTCTCCCCTTCCAGCACGAGGTCTTTCTCCATCAAGAAAATCACCTGCTAGAGGAGGATTACAAAAAGCTCAAAGCGATGCTGCTAGTCAACTACTGTTTGATGACCTTGAGAAGGAAGGAGTTTGTAGGCCAGGTTCAAGTAATGGTGCTTCATTGAGATCATCCTCCCCTTTCAATATTGGTTCATCAATTGTTAGCATTCCTTTGAGCTCATGTGAAAGATCTTCCACATTGCGATCAAGTCGATCCCAGTCCTTGCCTATTCCTGGATTATCTCGTCCAGCATCACCTAGTACGGCGCCATTATTATCATCTTCTCCCGCAAGAGGTATGATAAGTCCATCTCGAGGAAGACCAAACACTCCTTTTCCTTCAGTTAGCTCTGTAGCGTGTCGATCCAGTACTTCGACTTCTGTTCTCAGCTTTATCGCTGATGTTAAAAAAGGGAAGAAGGGTTCCAACCATATAGAAGATGCTCATCAGCTTCGTCTACTCTACAATAGATTTATGCAATGGAAATTTATTAATGCACGAGCAGATGCTGCTTTGTCCATTCAACAAATAGCAGCAGAGGTAGAGTTGTTAATTTGTATGACACTTTTAAAATCAATTTCCTATTAAGTTTCCCTTAAGTTAACTATCTGACTGATGCAAGAAAGTTAAATATGGCCACTTCAATCTTGATTTGCTTACATTTTGAAATCTGATGGTCACTGCTGTTATGCATCATGCTTTCTCTTTTTTCTAGTTGAAACAAGCATCATCGGTATATTAATTACTATGCCTAAAATAGAACCTTATTTTTAGTTCTCAATTTTAGTTTGGAACCATGGGTGAGATTTTGGAGGTCTGGCTTAATGCTCTTGATGGTTTTCTTCATTAGTTTCCTTTGTTTTATGTTTCTAGTTGGTCAACAGTATCTTTGTTCTCTTGTTCCATATGTTTATGGTAATTTTGTTTTCCAATGGAATTTTTTCCATGGATGTCACCGTGAATACAAATTTAACATAAGTGTACACCAGAAGAATCGCTCACATAATGTTGGAGACATATTAACATCTGGTTCTTGCTAGCAAGGGAATATTTTATCCATTGACAGCTGTTGAAGGGAGTCACATCTATTACAGTTGGATTTGAATCTTTGTTGAAGTATAGTCTTAATAAGATTTTGCATGCATCTTGAAGTCAATTTTGGAATACTGGCATAGAAATTCATGTGTTATATATTGTGCTTTTCTGCTACTTTTGGCGGCCAACTATTTTTAAATTGCTGATATTTTATATGTACCAAATTTTTTGCTATACGAATTTCTTAATACCCTGAATTGAAACAGAGAACTCTGTACAATGTGTGGATCATGACTTCTGGACTCTGGGATTCAGTCACAATGAAAAGGATCAATCTCCGAGAAATGACGGAAGAGCTGAAGCTGAACTCTGTTCTGAATAACCAAGTAAGTGATAGATTTGCAAGGAAATGCATGAAAAATGACACTGAAGGATTCCTTTTTACTGGGTTTGCAAAGGAATATGTTAAACATTAAACCGTTTCAAAACAAAAGCCTTCTCTTCTTTAAAATTGGATGTTATTGTTCAACTAGTGAGAGTTCTCTAGAAATCTCCCCCATCCATCTTTTAGGACTGCTTTATTTTGGGAAGGCAACCTTAGTTTACTAATGTATTGATCATTACTTTATATATTGTGCTATGTTATATTCTGTGTTTCTTGTAAGTGTTTTACACTGGGTGAAGTATAGGAAGTTTGGAACTGAGAAGTCTTCACTCAAATCTTGTTGCAAACCAACTGAACCTCTATTGTGCAAAATTAAAAGCAATTAAGCAAGTGAGAAGTAGCAGAATAATTCTGTTTACCACTTAAAATGTTAAAGAAGTAGTACAGTTTTTTTTTTGTGAATCTGGGAATGCTTCGAACATGTTATTTGTACCATATCTATCAGATTATAAACTAGCAATTGAAGTGAATAACTTTGTAACAGCAAACCTAATTTTGGCATATATTATGCTTGGGATGTGATTTTTAAGACCTTTAAGATGGCCTTAAAGATATTCTTGTTAATGTTACTGATGTGATTTTCTAAGTACTTACGTTTAGTAATTTTTTATTCAGATGGTTTACCTTGATGATTGGGCTTTACTGGAAAGAGAGCATTCTAGTTCCTTAGCTGGGGCTATTGAAGCTTTAGAGGCTTGCACTCTCCGGCTTCCTGTTACTGGAGGGGCAAGGGTATACATACCTTTTTTCACTTTTTACTTTTAACATTTGTTGCTGGTTATGAATTACTTGTAAACTTTGTAAGGTTTGCTGTTTTTCAGGTAGACAGCAATACATTGAAAGATGCTGTTTGTTCAGCTCTTGATGTGATGCAGGCAATGGGTTCATCTGTATGTTCTTTACAATCCAGGGTGAGATATATATTCATTTTAGTCCATTTTAGTCCCGACTTTAAACTCTTATATCTGAAGCTTTTTTACATCCCATTTTTGTGGATATTAAGATCGGTAATCTATACTGTTGTTGTTTATCGAGACTGATTTAGATGTTGTGTTGTATTCTCATGTTTGTTTAGCTACTTGTTGTCTGTTGTGTATTTGTTTCGAGCTTGACTATTGCTATCTAGACTTGTATGCTGGGTTTGTGTCACATATGAGGTTCGTGATGCTTAATTCGTTGGGAGACAACTATTGTTATAGTCTTAATGGTATTGGATTCTCATATTGCTGTCTCACATTTTAGTCACTTTTGTTAGGAACTTGCTCATCGTCTTTATATTCAGAACAGACTATTAAACATATTTGTACAACTGTTTCCCTGACTTATATCCTAAATAATATATTCCTTCTTAAAATTATGATTAGATTTTATATGTGTTTGTTTCAAGTTTGATTCTGAATTTGGATTTCTGATAAACTCCAAAATATTGTTCTAGAAGAGTTCAACTATGAAAAGAATATAAATCATTTAATGTTTTCCTTCATTCAGAGAGGCGCTTTATAAGTTTTCAGCTTAAGTAATTCGTTGTATCGTGCTGAATACAGAGAACTGAACCATGATGTCTCGTTTTTTGTTAAACTTTTGGGTTGCAAATCAACTGCATTACACTAACTTTCTTCTTATACCACAGGTGGAGGGGATGAACAGTTTAGTTTCTGCACTTGCTGGCGTAACCGTACAGGAGAGAGCTATGTTTGATGAATGTGTAGATCTTTTGGCTTCGACAGTTGCAATGGAGGTAATAGGAAAGACCGCCTTGCATTTTCTATACAATTCTGAGGAATTCAGCTTTCATAGAAATATGTTTCCAAGAATTGCTGGATATTGGAAACCTGAATGCTGCACCCACATGCACCATTTGGTTTTTTTATAGTGTATTGGTTACATCTATGTCGGTAAAAGCTATTGAAGAGTAGTATGTTTATGTCAAATAATATCCTGATAGAGTTTGTGCCATGGATTGTTTTGTTAATTTTTGACCTGATATAGCTTTTGTTTCATAAAACAGGTAGAGGAGAATAGCCTTAGAACGCATCTCATGCAGCTAAAACAATCTTCAACTGAATGGGAACACAGAACCTCCCTTCTGGGGAGACTTGTGTGACTACTGTGAACATATAAGCTTATCTAACTCTTCCTCCTGACTGCCTTGATCGTTGGAGTAGGAAACAGCAGTCCTAATTGGCTCCAATGAGTGTATATTGGTTTACTTTTTGGGGAATTTTTTCTTCTTTAGCTTTCTTATAGTTCCCTTTTCCGTTCTTTGGCAATGGGTCACGGAGCTGTATCTTTTCCCCTATGTATTTTTCTTTTTTTGTATTTACACGAAATGAAATGAAAAAGTAAAGAAAGATGAAAAAATGCAAAACAGAAGCAAAAAGCGCACACAGTTTGTTTTGTATCTGATGTACACATGTGCTTAGGGCATTGTTGTGCCTTCCTATATTTAAATATACAAGCCCTCCAGCACGCTCAATGTGCGTGTGAGTAGGCATAAATGGTAAGGTAAGAATCATATTTATCTTACGTAACTAAATTATTACTGGATCGAAAATTAAATATCCTTTTTGCTGGATGTTTGGATGTCTTTTTTCTTATATATAGGGAAAACCCTCGCCTAGAGGATCCGTTTGGTGTCTAAGGATCCGTTTGATCCGTTTGGTGTCTAGTCCATTCATGAATGTGATTTAATCGCTAGTCTTTTTTTTTATATTTTTAGAGTAAAAATGTTAGTATTTGCTAGTCATTATAGTACGAAGTTTTTATATGTCTTTTAGTATTCCAGATTTATCCTTCGTACAAGACTAATAGAAGTAAAAAAATTTCAATTTCTATTATCATCTTCTCTTTCCATTTTTCTGCTGGAATGACTCAAATGAGAGCATTGGATGATTGCAAAAAAAGAGCATTGGATGATTGCGAAAAAAGAGCGGTTCATTGATTGATTGGTGAATTCAAAAACTATTATTTGTATTTGGTAAGTAGATTCATCTATTGCTGATTTTCAGTTTAGGTGTTCATCTTGATTTTTTATTTCTTTAGAGTTTCTTCTTTAATTCATTTCTAATTTTTTAGATCTCATAAACAATCTAAAGTAAACCATCGTTAAAGAAAATCATAGATGAATCTTCTGCGTGATGTGATATTGATTTTTATGGTGAAGAAGGAGAAGAAGAAGATTCGAGAATAGATCCATGAAGAAGAAGTGTGACCATCTTGTTGTTACTGTACAATGGGTAAATTTTTTGTTTGATGGTGGGATAAAATTGTCTAGTTATTTGATAATAGATACTGTTGGGCATTTGATCTTGAAATGATAGCATTGTAAGATGTGACATGATGATATTTGGACTGACCAATCTCGAGTATTTGTAATCTTAAGTTATTTTTTTCTGTCCATTGTGTTGATCTTTTGGTTCTACATAATATTCGATTCTGATATGTTAAACTGTTGAATCATATTTACTTTGTGGAACATGGAATTTGAGTTTTCTTTGATCATTGGTTTCTAAGATGTCTTGTGTAGGTGCTAATTTGAAAGTTCTTTTTTCTTTTGCAGCTAATACAGCATTGGAGGCGCTAAACTATACTCCCATCAATGGCAAACCTATTAGGATTATGTTCTCTCATCGTGATCCCAGTATACGAAAAATTGGTCAGGCAAATATATTCATTAAGAATTTGGACTCATCCATAGATAAAAAGGCATTGTTTGAAACCTTTGTGCCTTTGGTATTGTTCTCTCTTGCAAGGTGGCGACTGATAAGGGTATGGTTTTGTACAATTGAAAGAGATGAATCTGCACAAGATGCTATTAACCGTCTGAATGGGATGTTGGTAAATGACAAACAAGTTTATGTTCGTCGACAAGAAAGAGATCTAGCAAATGGATCACCAAAGTTCACTAATGTGTACGTTAAGAATTTGTCCGAATCTACTACTGGTGATGACCTTAGCAAAAAATTTGTTTCTTACTAGTGCAGTTATTATGAGGGATGCAAGTGGGAATTTTAGATATTTTGGTTTTGTCAACTTTCAAAACCCAGATGATGCAGTAGCTGCAGTTGATAAACTTAATGGAATCACATTTAATGATAACAAAGTTTGGTATGTCGGGAGGGCACAGAGAAAATCTGAAAGAGGGCTGAGCTGAGAGCCAAATTTGAGCAGGAAAGAAATGATGCAGCGGAAAAACTACAAGGATCTAATTTTTATCTAAAGAATATGGATGATACCATCAATGATGAAAACCTGAGGGAACTTTTCTCTGAGTTTGGCATTATAACATCTTGCAAGGTATGAATTTTCACATTACTCACATCATTTTGGATATGCATTAGGCTTTTAAATGTGATAGCGAAAATATAACTATGTTGGTGTAATATTAACTGAAGTACTCATTCTTCTTTATTGTTTCAGGTCGAGCTTGATCCGCAAGGCCAGTAATAGTACAACTTGAATATTGCGCTTGAGGTAAGCTCTTCCTATGCCATTAGTTTATGATGACTGGAACGCCTATGTGTTGTCTTTATATCATATTTCGCCTTTGGTGAATCAAAGGTGTTAATTAAAATAGGTAATTTGATGCTTATTTTTGTTCACATCTGCATCAATACGTATTTTGTTGTACTGTTCTTTTATCTATGTTTTTTTGTTGTGCATACATAGGTCATTGTTGAGAATAATGTATATACTATATTCTTTTATATACTATGATCGAATGAACAAATATTAAATTGAGTGCAATTACGAAAGTCGACATGTCATTGGAGTCACATGGTCTTATTTCCCTTCTCTATTTTCTAAATCAGATGAATCATGCGTCTAACTATGTCGAACATAAGTAGTGCAGCTAATATGTACTTAAATTTGTAAGTCGTCTCTGTAGCTGAACATAAGTTGAGGGTGGTGCTTAACAAATGTTCAAATTCTGAACATAGTGTTGTTGCTCTACATCCAATATTTGTCAGTTCTTTTACAATATAGGCATTATGTACTGTGATATCTACTGGTTTTTACTCAGTAGATATCAACATCTACTAGTTTTTGACGCAGTAGATATCAATATTTACTAGATTTTAACTCAGTACATATCACTACCTATTGGCTTTTACGCAGTACATATCAATACCTACTAGGTTTTTCGTTTGATGTTGTAATGTCGATATGCATTTGTGAACATTTTTTTCTCAACATTCCCCTCCAAGGCCGAATTTGATTCAAATTACATTTTTTATTGCTTCCAATTTGAAAACATAACAAAAAGCAAGAGATGTCGTCGTCGTTGCGTATCACTATTTTGTGCTCGTTGTTGTTGTTATAGAGTTGCTCTGTATTTATTGAAGGATAAGGTCAACCAAGTATGGACCGAGTGGGAGGCTTTTAAGCATTTTCAGATTAAAGGTGTTAATTAAAATAGGTAATTTGATGTTCATTTTTGTTCACAGCTGCATCAGTACGTATTTTGTTTACTGTTATTTTATCTATGTTTTTTTGTTGTGAATGCATAGGTCATTGTTGAGAATAATGTGTATAATGTATTCTTTTATGTACTGTGATCGAATGAACAAAAATTAAATTGAGTGCAACTACGAAGGTCGACATGTCATTGGAGTCCCTTGTTCTTATTTCCCTTTTCCATTTTCCAAATCAGATGAATCATGCATCTAACTATGTCGAACATAAGTAGTGTAGCCAGTATGTACTTAAATTTGTAAGTCGTCTCTGTAGCTGAAAAATAAGTTGATAGTGGTGCTCAACAAATGTTCAAATTCTGAACATAGTGTTGTTGCTCTACATCCAATATTTGTCAGTTCTTTTACAATATAGGCATTATATACTGTGATATCTACTGGTATTTACTCAGTAGATATCAATATCTACTAGATTTTTACGCAGTAGATATCACTATCTACTAGATTTTACGCAGTACATATCAATATATACTAGGTTTTTCGTTTAATGTTGTAATGTTAATCTGCATTTGTGAACATTTTTTTCTCAACATTACCCTCCAAGGTCGAATTTGCGGATTCAAATTACATTTTTTATTGCTTCCAATTTGAAAACATAACAAAAAGTAAGAGTTGTCGTCGTCGTTGCTGCGTATCTGATGGAGGGAGATTTATGGAAAATAAATATATTGTTTTATTATTATTATTTATATTTTATTAATGTTATTTTTTGTAGAAAAATAATAAATTTTCGGATTTATTATTTAGGGTAATTTTAGAAGAGTCTAGAAGTTTGTCTTAAGAGTTTTAGTAAGTTAGGAAAGTTGCTTAAAGGTAGTAGATACCTTGGGAAACAAGTTTATACGTTTTTGATAAGTTTATGGTTTGTTTAGTAGGATTTATCTATATAAGGAGCTCCAAAAACGAAAAATTAGGGGAGTTTTTGATTAATTAAAATTATTTTATTTTCATTAAACTTGTTGAGTTTATTGATTTTGATTTTTATTCATAGTTGGGTTTACCCCAAAGTATGAATATTAATCTCATATCTATAGTCGTTATTCGTAGTGAATTAAAGAAGTCTAGATAACCCCAAAGATTTTAGGATATCTCTTTGAAGATTAACTAATTTCTATAATTATTTCTACCCATTCTACTGGTTACTTTTCAATATTTCTATTCCGCTGCGATTATTATCATCTTTACACGCTTCTGATCTGCATCAGTATCACTATTTTGTGCTCGTTATTGTTGCTGTAGAGTTGTTGTATATTTATTGAAGGACAAGGTCAACCAAGTATGGACCGAGTGGGAGGCTTTTAAGCATTTTCATATTAAGGATCAGGAACATCTGGTGCCCAATTCCTTTCGTCGGCGATGGCATTATTGATTATGAGGCTCCCATCACCACCACACCTCTTATGCGTCTATTGAGCTGCTCTGATTAGGTGTTGATGTATTGGTATGATGGGGCCTATGTTGCATTATACAATCTGCATATGAAACATCTCAAGGGTAAATGGCTCCTGCGACTATCAAAATATCTACTTCCCGTACATGCGGTATCAACTGCACGCTCAAGTGGAGAACATCCATACTCTGAAAACCTATATACATGATGGAGAAGTTGTTGAACATAGTTGTTTTGATGATTTCATCCGGTCTATAGAAATTAAGAGATTTGTAGGATGGCTAATCACGGGTAGAGATTTTATTTTGTACTGTTATTCCAACTTCAGCAAATGTATCCAGGTTATCAAGTTTTACTATTATTGGGCTGTTTTTTTTTTAATTCAAATTCAGTAGATGTAGTCAAGAAAAATGTTGAAGAATTATAGGGTTTTCTTCTCCAGCTCTCCCTGCATTGAACAAGTTCAACGTTCTCAACTGACTCTTATAGCAAACGGCCCCTCTAATACCACTGCAAATACTAGTTAGGCCAAACTAGAGTAGGACATTGACAAATACAATGGACATAACTGCGTTCACCTGACAGCGGAAAGCAGGTTTTTGAAATCCTGTGGGCTTCATTTTTCCAAATGTTGACTAGTATACTATATAACAAACAAGACAACAAATAACAAGAAATCCCCACGTTATAACTAGAAAATGGCATCTACAAATTTGCTCAAATGTCATTCAATTGTGCTATACCAGGGTAACTGACATTGATATGGAAACCCTCTCAATCAATTGATCTCGGCCTAAACTATCAAAATTTAAATACAAGACAACTCTCAATCATGATTTTCTCATCCATTCAGAAAAATGGTAGACCTGGATACTAGATATGAAGATTGTCCAATCACTGTCTACAATGTGAGGCTTTCTGGGTTCTCTATAATTTTTTCAAATGTCTTGGGGAAGGATGCTAAGTCAGCATCGTAGATAACTCGGTGATCAGCTGTTACAGTGACCTGGCAATGATGGAAATAAAAAAAACATTAGCATTACAGTTCTGTCTAGATATCTTGCGGTTATGGAAAGAAAACAAGATTTATAAGTATACAGAACACATGAGCTTGAAGCTTATATAACCAAAATAAAATTATCTTCATAGGACACACAAGCACTAAATGATCGTCGAACTAATATAACAGATCATACAGTTCTATATCAAATATTCAGTTTTATGCTTCCACCCGAGGAAGACGACTATAGCACCATTCTAAAAAGTAACATACTAGCAAAGGACTTTCACACAAATATTATATCTTTTGTAAAAGTAGAAAGACAAACTGATTATATTTGAGTTAGTTTAACAAAATACGTACAGTTAATTCATATTGTCGAAAATAAAACATTGTGTATATAAACTGGAAGTTATTTGTGATGGGTATCCAAGCATAAATCACTTTTTCCATCAGTACATATTGATATCAATAGGATCATATTCAAGTATAAACTAGGGGTTTATACAGTACATATTGATCTTTACTACATGAATATATCACTTTTTCCCTAAGTACATACCGGTACGTATGTATTGTAGGATCATGTTCACGTATAAACTAGCGATAGGAGTTTATACAGTACATTCTGATATATACTGTAGGATCATGTTCAAGCATAAACTGCGTGGTATGTACACATAATGATATATAGTGCATCTACAAATCACTCTTTCCCTAAGTACATACTGATATATATGTATTGTAGAATCATGTTCAAACATAAAATAGGGGTTTATACAGTATATAATGATATGTACTGCATCAACCAACAAAAATTATATGACGAATAATAATGATAAACTAACACAAATTTTTAAGCAATGAATCATAAGAATTGTTATCCTTGGGGGAACTGCTGGATTTTTCCAAAAGTGCTTGTCGGGACAATGTGATCAGGTTGAAGCTCAAGCAAAATGATTTGTATTATACGGACGTAAACAGTACAAAAGTGGACAACATTAATAGAACATGATCGTTCTGCACCAGACAACAATATATTACAGTATTGCACTAAGTGAACCCTAAAAATTAATCCATGAATCAAATTCTAACCAAATTAACTCTACTATGTTCCTACAACCAACAAAAATGAATCCAAAAAAATCAAACACCATCATTCACCATAATAAATCCAATTTAACTCTTAATCATCCCTAAGCCATAACAATTTCAATAAACCCTAAAAAATCCAAATCCAACAAAATCAAATCAAAGCATATCAACAAAATCAACAAATTACCTGTTTATACATCTTCTTCCTTGTTGAATTAAACCATAACTTCTCATGCGCTACCATCGTTGACGTTAATCCCCTTTTTCTTCTCATTATTACCCCATAGTCACCATCACTTCCACCACAAAAACCAGCAAAGCTACCGTCATAGTCCCTCGTTGTTTTTACCAGATATGTTTTTGTTTCACTCTCTTCTTTCAAGTTGCAGATGTTTCAACTTCTTAATCTTAAATACACACGTACTATCAATACAGGGTAGTTAGGTCTTTTGCATTTGTAAAATGAATTTTGGACATCCGACTAATTGTTTTACCGGCTGGATCATAAGATAAACTGGTCATAGATTTTTGGACCATTCAGCAAATTTCTCAACCGTCACAGCAAAGTTACATTGCAATTGTCTCTAGTAGTTGAAGTGCGAGGACTGGCATCATACAATAGCACTTTGCTGGAAGCTGCTACATGGGCAAAAGAAACGGATCTCCGGTCATTATGGATTGAGAGAAATTGGTAGGGAATCTTGGATTTTGTCAACAACAAATCATCTGCCATACAATGGGGGAACCTGGCAATAACCATGGAAGCTAAGAGATGTTTACAAGCCTATGGAAGCAATTTTTTGGGTTTTACCTTTAAACATAGAAGTAGCAATAAAGTTGTGGATGCATTAGCAAATAATGCATGAAAGAAAGGGTATTTGAAGCACCAGTAGCATCAAATGCCAGATTTTCTGTTACCTGGGCTAACTTTTGATATGCAGAATTCACATCTTGCTTTTTATCCAGTTATTTCGGAGCTTATAAGGCATGATGATGCGGAATGTATTCTGTTGGGGGATACTCATATTTCTTGAATTATCCGGAGATAAAAGAAACCAACAAATCTTTTCCACTTTTGTATTTTCTTTTCATGTATGTACTCGTTTCTCCAGTAATATGACGTAAATTTCTTTAAAAAAAAAATTTAGTGGCACGCTTAGGTTTGGCCCTTTCCAGTGAAAAGCCTTAATTTTGGTAAATGTTTTTCAAAGAAAGCTAAATTGGCATAAAGGATATTTCGTTGTCTTTGGATTTGATTTAGACTTCTTTACACGAAAGATATTTTAGTGATATTTTCACCAATTAAAATTTAAGGAGAATCTTCCTTGAACTTGTATATCATAACCTTCCTTAATATAGTTGAGAATTATAGTGTCCTCAGCTTTAAAATCCACATTCCTTCTCTGTAATTATTTGGCCCAGCTCAGATCTAGAGCAACTCCTTCTCTTGCACCATCACCAGTACTTTCGTGATCAGGGTATCCTTGTGCTCCAATACAGTTACCTGCGAATGAGAAAGAAACAAGACCAATGTTAGTCTTAGTGATAAAATTTTCAGTAGTCTGCATAATGCAGATATTTATTTTTATTCTAAAATTTTCGTTATGAGCTTTGTTCACTCTGTTAGTGACAATTCTGCTTGTTGGTTGTGCATCATTCATCATATTAATAAATATATTTTAGTTATGCATGACTCTATTGTAGAAACATTGATGTTGTTGGATACTGTTGATAGTTCGGCAACACTTAAAGTATTATTTATGAATATATTTTCACGTCTAGCTTTCCAAATGAACCAGCAAGTGGTGGAATAAATGGGAGCCTAATTATTGTAGACGTATCTGTTTTGGAACTAAGAAGTTATCCATTCCTGAAAAGTATTGGCAGAACCAAAAGGATTGTTGTTATCCCCAGAAGCATATGCCAAACAAACATAGCAAAGGGACAATGTAAGAAGAGATGAGAGGTAATTTCTTCTCCACAGCTGTAAGACTTGCATAATGGATCAATATAGTGTGCCATACTAATAGTTTGTCATTAGTGGAAGGATTTTATGAGAACACTTTCGTAAGAACATCTGAATTGAAGGAGCAGTTTGCATCTTACATATTTTCTCCATTTTTCAGTTTTGGTTCATCTCCGTAGTTGTTTATCTTGTTTTGGTAGAGATATTTGATAGTGAAGTCTCATTTATCAGTTAGAACCCAGATAACTTAGTCTTCCTTATAAAATTATAAAGATATTTGTGGGTAAAAACGATTTAAGGGTAAAAGTGGAAATGGTGAAGAAGATTAATGATAGTTGGAGCAAATGAGGGATCAAGTTATGCCAGTCGAAGAAAATCACTTAAAGAGCAAATCGATTAAAGACCAAATCGCTTAAACAGCAAACATTTGTACTGTATAAGTACTTTTAAGATTCGAGAGATCAATATGTACGAAATTAGACTAAACTAAGAAATAATCGTTCTAATTTCGTTTCACTCATAAATAAAAGAGAAGAGTTGATCTGTGGGGAGAGAAGCAAAGAAGGTATTCCAATGTGTCTGTGAGATAAAACTCTTGTCTTTCAGTTCTCCACCCAAAATTTCTTGTCCTTTGTCGATAGGTTGAAGAACCTATTTATAGAAGTGGAAGTTAACACATTGATCTCATAAGTGGTGGCAGTTGCAGAGAAGTGGGAGTGTAAAGAAGTGGAGATCATGTTGATAACCGACTCCATTATGTTAGTGGGACTTGACAGTTGTGCGACCATTATTCCCTTTCCTTCAACTGCCGACACGACTTTTTATACTTTCTCGTCGTGGGTGTATTGTTACACCACACTGATAGACATGTTTTTGTGTCTTAATTGTTCTCATATTTATATGTTTTTTCTCAATTTTTGTATTAATATTATTATTTTTATTGTATTGTTATAGGTATTTTTGAAGAATAAACTCTTGTGGAAAATGGGCTTAAAAAGTTATAAAGGCACCCATAATTGATAAATGAACCCAAAATTTATAAAGGCACCCACACAGTGGATAGGGGCACCCCATTTTTCTTCACGATTCAAAGAACATTTTGGCGGGAAAGTGCAGTTTTCAACTGCATCATTTCTGGAATTGAATGAGGGTTGTTTTTGTGAGATTTTCTCATGGATAATGACCAGGAAAGAGTTGTTACAACAAATCAGGAATGGTAATTGGTTTGGATTTGAGTTAAGAGAATATTTTCATCGATTCTCGACAAAAAAAAGAAGGAAATATTCTCGTTATTGGTTGCTAACTATGTGAGATTTAAGAGAAAATCTCTTTTCTAAAGATTTGATACTATCTCGAAGATATTTTGATAGTTGTAGAGATGCGTGAGAAGATAAAAATGGACGTCCGAAACTTTTGAGAAAAGAAAGAAAATATTCTTTCATTTACTCGAGAGATTTGGTGTTGTGGTGTATATAAATAGGTGCTGGGAAGTCACAGATGGATATAGAGAGTTTGGGGGAGAGCTCAGGAGATGAAGAGAAGGGAGAGAAATCACTTCAGAAGATTTTTTTCTCTGCTGCTGCTGAAGAACACGAAGATCATAGGCTACGGTAACGGTTTTTTCAACCTCTCAACCATGGTTTCTTCATCCATTTGCAACAGATATCATCGTCTTTGCAACATTTATCTTCAACTGCAACGGTTTCTTCAACACATCTGCAACGGATATCTTAGCATCTGCAACGTTTATCTTCAGCCTTACTCTGTAATAGTGAGTCTGTAACGCCTATAAATGTTGCAAACTCACTGTTTTCTTTATTTTTATCATTTTTCATCATTTGTAAACACTTTGAATCATTAACCATTATTTTGAGCAAGTGATTAATATGAGGAGCTAAACCCCTTTGCTGAGGCGACGGAGGAAGCCATTGTTCCAAGAAAAGTGGATTTTTATTTTAATTGATTTTTAAAATTTCTTTTATAATTATTTGCTTTGATTAAAAATTGATTTAAGGATTTTTATTAAACAGTTGTGATTTCTTTTGATAGAGCATGCTTAGCCTAGTGTTTTTGATGTTCTATACTTTCGATTTACAATTGTTGCTTTGAAAATCTATTTTTGCAACATATTAGAATCACGTTAGAAGTGAAGAATTGCATGAATATTGATTAGACTGAATCACTTTAATTGGTTAATTATGGAATCCTGAGTCTCGGTGCCTCTTTAATCTTAATACCAACTTTGTTTTGAGTAGTTTAATTATTAGAGTTTGAATCTAAAATCAATCTTCACAAGTTCGACAGTTTGAAACTCATTCTTACCAACAACTACAAATCAACATCACACACATACTGTAGGCTGCCAGACCAAAACCATAATGAATATCCCCCCATGTAACATAATTGATGTTTCGAGCATGGTTGAGTCTATTTTATAGATGTGTATTAATTGGTCAGTTGTTAACCTAGCTAGATTGTTAGTCTTAGCATATTGATGAGTCTTGCATGTTGATTCATTGACAGATGAAGCATAAGTTGTATGCTGAAACAAGCAGTGATGTTTGATGGATCATAGACATAGTGAGTCTAATTGATGTTACACTGTTAGTTGTGTTGTATCATCATGACAGCTGAGGAGCAATGATACTCGAACGACGATTGTCGTTCGAGCCTTAAGTCATGTGAGCGCTAGGTCGTGCGAACACCAAGTCGAGTGAGTGCTAGCAATTGTAAAATATTTAGTTTTGTCAGAGTAAGACAAAATTGAGGTTATTTTAAATAATGGTAGCGAGACCAATTGACTTAAACCTTAATATGACAGATGAACCAATGGCAGACAGACCAATGGTAGATGAGTGACTAGTGGAGAGACCAACTAGAGAAGAGGGAGAATCCCGGTAAAAGGAGGACTGATCAAGGTGGTGGGACCGGTCAAAGGTAGGTCCAATTATGGATTAAGCACGAATTTGGTAGTCAGTAGGACTATGCTTCGCGTACCATGTCATCTATATATAGCTTTGCAGAGCTATGGTCTTTGAAGCAAGAGAGTTTAGGTTTTGGCATAAAGAGCATATGAGTTTCAATGGAAAGAGGAAACCCTAAAATAAAATAGAATAATAAAGTTTTGGATAAAATATGGGAGTGGGGACTGGCCAAGGGAGACCAGTCGGCTGGCCGGTTGGCGTCGGTCCACAATCTCGCTATTTTCTTATTATTTTATTTTTTTCTCTTATTTGCTCTTTAAATCTATGTTCTTCGAAGCTATGCTTTGAAGAGCATTATTGTTATTTACACTCATGGGTGTTAGCTTTTTTATGAGAATTTCAGACATGACGTCTTTTAGTAAAAACGTTATAGATTCTTCATATGATGTCCGTTTTTGATGATCAACCCCAATTCGGAATTCTGAAATTGCTGGATACATCCCTTCGAAAAAGGATTTAGGTTTTGAGCTCGTTTAGGTCATCAAACGAAGCAAACAGTAAACTTCCAAGAACTTTTAGCTGAAATTATGACAGTTTTCAGATTGTAGTTCGTCTACGGTTTAAATCATATCTCCTAGACCGTTAATCGGAGTGGGATACCCTTCTAGTATGTCGTAGTAGACATGTAGGAGAATATATGTTGTTTATAATATTTTTCCTCATTCCAGACTCATTGTTACGTTTTTATAAGGTGAATATGATGGTGTATCAGGAATTGGGTATTAACCCATGTTAGGGTTTTGTTATGTTTCAACCAATATTGGAATTTTCAATGCAACCAACATTGGGAATGTGTTATTCAAGTTTAACCAATCATTGTTGGAGTTTTAGCTTTGCATGGCGTGACGGTGACTTAGTGCTTTCATGAAGATATGATGTTTCGACTTAGTGCATCCGTGCGCAGCTTGTTATGCGTTATAATCAATCAATATTATTCAATTAGAGTTTGAATATTGATGTAAAGTCACTCTAAATATTCAACCAGAGAGTATCAATAGGAATTAAGTTGCTATATACTAGTAGGCAATCTATCTAGGAGCATTGACATCCACTCAGGAACAAAAAGGTGTTCTATATGCTTATTTTTTATAGTCAGAAATCATCTGGGAAAGAATTGCGATCAACACCAATGATATTATGAGGACAATATTTCTCTATACTAGTGAATAATTCATCTAGGAGCTTCCCTATCATTGTAGAGGAGTAAACATTGAGTTGTACACTACCAATGTTGTTTGTGGAATATTGAGAGCTCATCCTGGTGAGGTTCTAATATCATATGTATATTTTAGAGAGAGTACAGAATCAGTACGAGATACCTGTAGTGAGCATTATATATTTCAATTCTCTTAAGGAATATAAAATATGAATTTTATGCTTTTGATGTCAGGTCAGTTGCATATACAAAGTTATGTTGTTCCTTTGATTCTACTGCTCGGTAGAGATCATTTTACTATTTCATCCTTTGTTAAAAATCCACCATCTACAAAGGAGTATCTAGAATGACTCTTTATTCTTCAGGACTAAACCATGTCTCCATTTTCCATACATCCCAAATGCCAGTTGTAGTGAAAAATTAATTTACCAAGTGAGATTATTAGGGCAGTTAGCTGGTTTGATTAGATTTATGATATTGTCTGGATATCTTTTAAATGTTACTATATATTTTTAAACAATTTTAATAATTGATCAATTAAGTTCAACCTCTATTAAGCTAGACAGTTATATACGAGAAGAGGCCAAAAAACGCTTACTACAATCACAAGTTCTAGGAATAATACAGCATTTTAAGAAAAAATTACATAAAATGTAAAATTTGATGTCCTTTTATCAAACATCAGTCCTTGCTGAACCATCAAAATCAGTTGAGGCAATTTTTCAGTGAATTTTTCAGCATCACTTTCAATGACCAAATGTGTTGGATTGAGTTTTACACTTTTCTTCAAACCAATCCTTATCTTGCAAGCTCCCCTTTTTCTTCAACAAAATGAGAGATGGGTAGCGCAGCAGAAAAATTGATTTTCCTCAAATGATCATAAATTATATAGCCAAGGGATCCTTCAGGAGTTCCATGCATCCAATATGAATTTATGGAAATCCAACCAATTAGTGGTGGTTCCCATGAGGTTTGAAGAGAAGGATTGAGGACACGATGAGAGTGAACGAACATCATAAAATAAGTGGAGTAAAATATAAACACATATTCATTGATCTTCTTAACACCACAATAGTAAGTTCGTACCAATCCTTATCTTGCAAGCTCCCCTTTTTCTTCAACAAAACGAGAGATGGGTAGTGCAGCAGAAAAATTGATTTTTCTCAAATGATCATAAATTATATAGTCAATGGATCCATCAGGAGTTCCAGGAATCCAATATGAATTTATGGAAATCCAACCAATTAGTGGTGGTTCCCATGAGGTTTGAATAGAAGGATTGAGGACACGACGAGAGTGAACGAACATCAATAAAATAAGTGGAGTAAATTGTAAACACATATTCATTGATCTTCTTAACGCCACAATAGTAAGTTCGTGTTGCAAAGCAAATATCACTTAGTTTCTATTATACCAAATCGACCACAAAAACACAATAATAGTTGTAAGAGAATCAGAGGTATTGTTCTGAAAAAAATTTACATGTAGCTAACCAATTATGGATAGAGAAATCTGGAAGAGTTAGTTCTAACATTAAAAATACTAATGAACCGGATTTTAGTAAATACATGACAAGTAACTAAGGCATGTATGATATTTTCTTCTTGATTCAAACAAAGGGGACAGGTGCTAGAGTCAATATGAATACTCAGGTTAATATAGTCTTTTGCATGTATAGCATTGTTAATACATCTCCAAATTAAAAAATGGATTCTAGATAGAAGCTTAGATGTTCATATGAGACTCCAAAAACACTACATAGATTGGGGTTTAATTCCTCTATGACAATTATAAGCAGATTTTGAAGAAAATTTGCAATCTTTGGTATGACCCCAAGCCCTTATCAAGAATAGATATATGGTTCTATGGGATTGAAATAACCTTCTTATAAGAAATTGGTCAAAATGTTGTTATAACTTAATTGGACAAGAGTCCGGGTCAATTAAATTGATCTTTTTAATGTTGAATTTAGTACTGCAAATTGGATTTGGCCTTTTTGTTAGTAGTGTTAAGGAGTTCCTCCGTATCATAAAAAGCGAGTATTTTTATTTTTATTTTTGTCTCAAAATAAATGATCTTTTACATTTTCATATACTATTTTTCCAAACAAATCTTTACTAATAACTATTTCTTTTAAGAATTTCTCTAAAATATATAAAAAAAATTGGTGGTCATGTTTATATGTTTAAAAATTTTCTAATAATATAACATTTACAGTTATCCGTTTTAGGTTGTAATATTGTTACAGTCGGTGAGGCCACTTTTATGAATAGTTGTACCCCCAAGGTATATTCTTGTTGTTCGCTCCGTTAGTTATATCATGCAGAGTTATAATATCGATCAGGTGGCTTGGAAAATTGGTTTTGATTATCCTATTCCTTATTACCACACTACGACGCCTTTTATAGACGTGCTTCAATGATCTGAGGGTGCCCATACCATCCCTGGTCGAAGAATTCCTTTCTTCCAGGCCGATAGAAAAGGATGTGTCACTGATGAATATGCTAATTTCTGGAACTCATAGTTTACTCTCCTTAAGAACTTCATGTTTAGTGAGCCTTCTGGTGTACGCGGTGAGCATTCTGAGAAAGAGTTAGCGGTTCGGACGAACTTGAAGATGACTTCTAGAGCGAGGCGTGACTTGATTGCCAGCTTGACTCAGGTATCTCAAATCATCCTTCGTTCAATCACCATCTTTTAATCAGTAATTAAGCGTTTAATTTGTTTCTTGCAGTCGTGGTTCCAAAAACACTTTGCATCTGACAATGTGATGGACGCCATTCCCCAGTCCGGAGACAAAAGACCACGGGTAATTATTCCTGGAAATGGAGACCGTCCTTTGAAAAAGGTAAGTATCTCATATTTTCTTTTACTCTTCTTTTCTGCATGAAGTACTTTCTTATCCTAGCAAGTATCTTTACATAGTCTGGGGGCGTAACTCATCAGGGTAACTTGAATGTTAAACCTTTTAAGTTTGGTGTCCCAACTGTTCTTGGCGTTTCTACTCCTTATGTTGTAAGTAAACTTTCTTTCGGATATCCTCGAGTTGCATAATTTTTTTCTTCTTTGCTAAACTTAATGAATTCTGACTCCTATGAATAATCGTCATTCTTAGATGACTAGCCACATAGATACCCCAGTATCAAAAATTACCTTTGTGGTTGGAAGTACTGAGAAAGAAAGCCAAGATGACAATGGACCTGAAAAATCGTTCCAGACTGTAGAAATTGAAGAATCCAAAGATGAAAATGAAGAACTTGGTGGTGAGTCGTATTATGAGGTTCCTTCTGCTTCTGATGGCATGCCACAACTCCAATTAAATTTACTTCATTGTTTTAGAATCATAATGACATGATTATAGCTCTTATACCACCAAATTCATAGAATCACACATGATTTCATGAAGACTTCGGTAATTTTTGATGTCAGAGAAATTCAGATTCAGGTCTTCTTACCGTAACGGCTGTAGAATCTTCGTTCGAAGTCGAAATGAGGTGGTTGACATCTCATTATTTAGATAACAGAAAGAGATAACTTATGAAAAAAGAATTTCTGGATTTATAGTCCATTTAATAGGTGAAAAATACCTGACACCGAGAGTAGAGAACTTTCCAAGCAGAATTCTGTAAGTTTTAAGCTATCATGTAGTCGATCGTTTCGGCCGCTCTTATTAGATCGTTAGTCCGATTTACACACCCTTTTAGTATGTTGTAGTAGACATCTGTATGAATATTTTGGTATATAAATCACCCCCAAATTCCTTACCAATTAGCGCCAGTTTCAATTATTCCAGAGGGTAGTGTAAAAACGTTTTTGACAACATTTTTGCAAAACGTCCCATAGTCTTTGTAAACCATATGCCATGACCCAAAACACTTTTTGATGAATGTTTAGGTAGCTAATGGAAATATTTTGTGAATTTCATGATTTGTGCTTCAATTTCTTTTACTTCAGATATTTTATCTCACTATTTCTATATTGTCTCTGTTTTAAGGGGGGAATGAACCAAAACAGAGAGATGAGCTTGTTGATGAAGGATTGGAGATTACCATGAACCATGACGCTAGTGACGTGTCTTTTCCATTTTAAAATCATGAGTGAGCTCTTTCTGATGCGGTTGTTAAAGAAAACACTCAGAGTGGTGTCATTGTACAGAATGCTGATGTTATGGAGACTGTTCCAATTAAATACCCGAATGCTGGAGTTAGATTTGATTTCATGTTTGATAAAATAAGGCCTGAACACGTGTGCGTCGGAGGTTTCATTGTCCCGATTCGTCTATGTTGAGTTGTACACTCAAGTATGGAAGAAGTTTGACCATTTCTTTGTAGGTAACCCCAAAATTTATCGTACTCTGGAGAAGAACGTATTTGTGTTGCTGCCAACTGTGCTTGAGATGGTTTCTCTTACATATAGAAAAATTTCGGAGGTAGTGCTTCAAGACTGGAAGGATGCCTTGGGGGAGGCTGAAAGAGATGAGCTTAATGTTGTATGGCTTCGTCGTCATTTAGAAGCTATTGAGAAGCATTTGCAGAAGGGAGATGTGACTTCTAACTTGGAGATGGTTACCAAGGCTAGACATGAGGTTGAGAGGCTTTCTCGGGAGTTGAAGCTCGTAACTGAGATTCTTGGACGGATGGAAAAAAGGTATTCTGAAGGCACTGAGCCGGTTTTCAAGGAATTTTTCTAGATTTATAGGTTTCTGAGACACATGACTCTTTGTGGTTTTATTTTGGAATTTTTCTGAGTAGGTAGGGATTTTTCGGAATAATTTACAAGGATATATTTTTTAGAAGAAACAATACCTTGCTTGATTAACAAATTGAATCCTAAGTATGAATGCAAGATATTGCAAATATTTTGGAGGAATTGTAAATATTGCATAAAACAGGGAAATGTTATGAGGTGGTGGTAGAGTGCTTTAAGCATTATGAGCTTTAAGCCACTTGCCATGTATGACAACTCCTTCTGGCTTGTCAGTATTGAAAAGCTTGTGTTAATCGTCGATCAAGTTTTTAATGACAAGATACGTCTCTTCTTCAGGAGAGCCGTAATTTTCTCCACCGTATCCCGACATGGAAGGAATTGGTTTCAGGCCCCTGAACTTCATGGCATGTCTTCTGAATAACCAGGCTACTAATTTTCTTATCTCCTGTGGAGACAATCCATACCCGTTTGATAAATTTTTGAAAAGGATCAACTTCCCATTCACATCGCCGAGTCAGAGTATGGTTGATATCCGGGTCAAGTCCCCAAGATTTGTTAGGACATGGGATCGCTGGTTGCAAAAGAGCTGGTTGGATGTGACTTACTTGTATGCGAAACCTTCGAACGTATGATGCCATGTTCTCTCCTAGAAATTGTTTCACATCCAGATCCATTGTGCGAGGAAACTCGTCTGGTAGGCCGTCTTCAAGATTTGCTGGCTTGTTTGAGAGTCTTGGAAGTGTTGGCGCTGGGAGAAGAGATACACCTGATTCTATCTTATTGCTACAGACCCATGGGCGTCCCAGAACCATATTATAATTTGGATCTTCTTTGATGATGTGAAACTGGGTATGTGTCTGGGCGTCACCCATTTTTACTTCGAGAGTGATGTGGTCGTAAGCGCTCCTGGACTTCCCTTCAGAATTCTCGATTACGTCGGCGAGTGTGTAGCCTCGTGCATGGAGATTCTCGCAGCCTTCGGAGTCTTAATGGTGATGATATTGACATCAGTTCCCGCGTCGATTAGCGTTTGCTCAAACTCAATATTCTTAAGGTGAGCAGTAGTGAGAAGTCCTCAATCAGGCTTCTCGTTATGCTTGATGGTTACGCCTTCTAAAGCAGGCTCAGGATACACAATAGATTTCTCAGTGAAGAGTAAACGATTACCCGACACGACACGATTAAGGGAAGTGAAAATATCTTTGCGTTGTTCTTTTGATATATAAAGAAGTTCACATATGTTATCCATCATGGATTGAACCGTTCTGTTGACAGAGTCCCCAGAGAGAGTGAAGCTCCTGAAAGGGAGAGGATCTTTGTGAATACCTTCAGTCCCCAGGCGTAATTCTCCAAAGTCGATCTTTTCTCTGAAGCCATTACATTCACTAGTGGGATGGTTGACAAATCTGTGGAAACGACAATATTTTGGATCTGACATCTCCTCAATAGTTGGTGGGCGTCACGCAGGCGGTAACTTGATAGCTCCATCTTGTATCCATACTTCCAATAGCTCGAGGACCTCCTCTATGGGGAATGGGAAATCTGGGTTCGTTGGATCTCTTTTTTGATGTTGTGGTTGACGCAGAGCCTTGGATGAGTCTCGTCCTTGAATGGGTGTTGGCGTCGTTATTGGTTTCGATGCAGGCCGCTTAGTCTGCAATGCTGATTGAGGTGTTGGTTTTCTTTTGGACCCTTTATCAGTGAAAACACTTATAGAGGGTTAGGAAGAGTATTGCTTGTTCACCAGACGTCTTCTCCCACGGGTGTATCCACGGCTTTCCTCTTTCGCGAGCCTCGTTCTTTCCAACAAGGATGGAGCGGTTGTTGCTGATCTCTTAGCGGCTTCGTGTAGCTCATAAAAGGTTTAAAATCGTAAATTTTCTAGCGAAACACGATAAACATGAATCATACCATTAATACAAAACTCCATCAATTATTGCTCAGTTACGTTTTGGTCGTGGCAGTCAAGAGCTTGTGTCCTGAACCTCTTTACATATTCATTGGGGTGCTCGTTGTTCCTCTGGAATATTCTTTCCAAATCCGAGAGAGTGACTTCCTCGGAGACAAAGAAATAATTTTTATAAAAAACATTGACCATCTGAGACCAACTAGAAATACTGTTGGGACCGAGGTTGTTATACCAGGTGTAAGCTCTCCCGTGAGAGATTTGGAGAATTCTTTGAGCCGCAACACTTGATTATATTCATGCTCTCCTAAAGATTTCAAGAATCGAGAAACATGTTCTTGAGCTCGGTACCATCGTACAATGAGAATGGAGGAGACAAATATCCTCTTGGCAGTGCAATCCTCTGAATTTCTGCTGGGTAAGGGGGTTGATGTTGATGGAATGAAGATGAATCTTCTTTTCCACGATTTCACAAGAGCCTTTCCAGATTTTCACGAGTGACAAAGTTTTGTTGAGGATGGCTCCTTTCTAGTACACGTTCGGTGATAATATATATTTCATCATCTTCTTGGGTGTTAACTCTTGACGTGTTGGCGCCGCCAACATTTGCTTTCTTGGTTTGTTCCACTTGACGATGACGCTGCTGTGGTGATAACTGCTCCATTAAAGTCTTAAGAAAGGTAATGACTTCTTTCTGGGTAGTAACCATGGCTAATTGAGTTTCAGCTAAAGTTTCTTGGCGCTTAATCATATCATGCATGGTTGGTGATGCCTGCTTATCCTTTCCAACATATTTGGTGGTATGAAGATGAGTGTTGGTATTTTCAATGGAGGTATTTTGAGGAATGATCTCTGGAGTTCCACCACTGGTGTTGTTGGGGTTAGGAATGGGTGTTGAACCTGAATTGGGGTTGATTGCTGAACCTAACCTAAGCTCCACTATTTTTAGACAATTGAAGAATTGAATTTCAAATAGTTGAAATACTGACTTCGTGACCGAAAGATTGATCTCCCACTGTGGTCGCCAATTATTAGTACCTAAACATTACTCCTAGGAAAAAAAATTTACTATTGAAGTACTATCTTTATATTCGAAAATCAAAATCGTACAGGACAAGCCTAAATCACGAAAGTAGCCGTTTCGTTCTGCTTCGATCACAAGGAGAGAAAATGGGTTGATCTTAGGGGAGGAAAGCAGAGAAAGTTTAAGGAAATGAGTTTTGTGTGTAGAGGTGTTGAACTATAGAGAATAACAAAGCTTATGAGAGAATAATAAGCTTGTTCTGTTTTCTGAATGGGCTAAGTAGCCTATTTTTACAATAGTTGGGAGCACACACATTTTTCTTGTAAATAGTGAAGGTAGTGAAGATATAGAGAGATGGAGGTTGTGAGAATAATGGCTTAAACACCCATTATGTTTGGGGAAGTTTCTGGAAACCATTATTCCACTATCGCTTCAACTGCTATAAACGACCACTACTTTGTAACTTTCTTATCATGGGGTGTTGCCACATCGCATGTTGTTGTAACCACCGGACCAAAACCCCATGAAGAATCCCCCCATGTATTTTTTTTTTATTTCTCGTAGGAGTTAGTGGAGTCATGGACTCAAAACACATGAGTAATTCATGAGTTTGTCATACGATAATGTTATCAATGAGTTTGTGCCAACAGAGTATGGCAATGGCCTAGTATTTGGCGCTAGTCGCAAAGATGATGCTGGCACGAGCAAGCAAGGATTGGTACTGGTACAAGCATAGGTGTTGTACCATTATAGGTTCTGGCATGAGCATAGGTGTCGATGTGAGCAAGTGAAGGGAGGGGAAAGGCTAGCGCTAATGCTGTGGCTAGAAACGCCACATTTGCAGCGCCATTGTTCGCGCTGGTGCTAGTGCTAGCACTAGCACTGTTGCTTGCAACGCTATTGTGACTATTTTTCCTATTGTATCATTTTGTGCCAAAGTTAGCACTGGTGCTAGCAAGTTGCTAGCCACAGTGGTACGTTGACACTGGTGCTCGCTGGTGTTGTGACCATTTATTTATGCGCTGTTAGCGTTGGCATTTGCTTGACCTTTGTGCAATGCATACAGAAGACATTCAAGGAATTCAACCGTGGAAGTTTCCCACTTGATATGATGTTCAATACGACTTTGAATTTAGATGGTATGCATCTAATTAGCGTTTTTATTCATAAAATGGCATAATATCCATTCTGAATGCTCGAAATTTTGTATAATCAGCGTATTCTGATTAATACAGATAGTTTGCATGGGCGCACATCAAATAACGAGGGTTTATCCGGGTAAAGCCCTGAAATTTCGAAAGCATATATATATAAAAGATCTACAAGGCTAATGCGGCTATGATCTGAATACGCCTCTCTCTTGCGGAATATAAGAAGGAAGTACATATCCATAATTCTGATGTCGGGTCAGAGATTTTATATATATACATTTATTTTATTTCTCTGCAGCTGAGCAAAGGCAATATTATAATTTTCTCCTTTGTCAAAAATCCACCATCAACAAAAACAATTGCAACCTCCAATCCCAGTTGAGGAAGAAGAGGATGATGAAGACGATGATGAATATGATTGGCTAATACTGCCAACAATTAAAAAAAAAAGTTGTTGCACTCCATTTACATCGTTGAAGTAAATATTACTTAGAAAATTAAAACTTCTAATGAATTACTTGAAAATAAAAACTAGTACATAACATAAAAATTTAAAACAATAAATGAAACTTGTAAATAAAATACTACTTGAAACTAGTACATACGGCCGCCTGCTCTGTCAAACTCGGCCCAAAAATTTACAGTCAGATCTAGTCTTAACACTGTCGTACAAATTTGAGTCTTGAATGTGATTTTCCATTTGATTATAGTTCCTTGCAAGTACCCCATGCATTGGTGGGAATATATTGGATGATGAATTAATAGTTGTTGTTCTTGTTTCTTTAGTAGCTTTAGTGGTTCTTATACCTGTCATGTTCCTTGGATTATTTACAAGCGGGATTCAAGCTCTTATTTTTTGCAACTTTAGCCGCGGATTATATAGGCGAATCCATGTAGGGTCATCATTAACTAGCTTTTCTGATTGATATTCGGGAATTTAAAATAAAGGAAAGAGATCTAAAAGATCTTTTTCCTAAGATTCTTGGTCGTTGCCAACACATTTGACTCTTCACTCATCCCAATATAAAGGGTTAGTCAATCAAATAATAGATAGTAAGTGGGTCGGCTTGAAAATAAATGTAGAATATTATTCCCGTCATACTTGAACCTAACTCAAATAACAAGGCAAGGATTCAGAGAATTTTTCCCCCTTTTCGCCGAAGTAAATTGACCGAAGCTAAAGGGCTTGATCCAGATATTTTTCCCATTCATGTATCATAAATGGATATTGATGACTATGTTATGCAGAATGATGCAGTATGCATAGTCTTATGCATTTCACGAGCACTTAAACCACGGTAGGGTCCACAAACTATAGCGAACTTCCGCTTAAGCATTCCAAAATCCCGTTCCATATCCTTTCTCAAAGCCATTTTCTTCGTGTTGAAATACCTAATTGGCGAACATTTTCGCCTGGGGGAGGAGGCTTCTTGTACGCTTGAACTAAGGTAGACCATCTAGGATAGATTCCATCCGCTAGATAATACCCGTGAGTATATTGGTGCCCATTGATATGGAACCTTACTTAGAGGCAAATTCCATACTTGAGGTCTTCAAACAAAGACGACTTATTGATAGACACATTTTAGTGTCTAATTTGCACCTTAATTTCTAATGAGTTAGTATTCGATTTTGTGTCTATTACGTGTTTTTATGCTTTTGTAGGTACATTAGAAGAATAAAGATTTATGGAAAAATTGGCTCAAAAAGTGTTAAAGGCACCCGGGACAAGTGTTATTGGCACCCCAAGAATGGATAAGGGATACCCTAGAATCGGGTCGAGTTGAATCGGACCAACTCAGCGAGTTGGATCGGCCCGAGTCACCAACTCATCGGGATCTTCCTGATACACGAACTGTCAACTAAATCAACGTGAATAATGGGTTTTTTTCGATTCCAATTTGTTCCAAAAGCTACAAGAGTTCAACACAAGATTAAACACATCGATTTGGAGTGATTTACGCCGGAAAATATTGTACAATCGTGAATTTGGACGGAAAAATGGAATCCGGCTTGGAATCGGATTTGTGAAGATTTGGATAGATTTTAAAGAGTTCTATTAGGTTTAGAACTCTCCCTAGGGTTTTTAGAGCCTATATATATGAAGAGAAGCCAAGAAAAATCAACACAGAGGCCTAGAGATCGATTCAGAGAATTCCGGCAACTTCCGGTCGTCGCCGGTAACTGCTGCTGCACCGGCCGGCGAGTTCTTCACCCAGCCATCACCGGAGAGGAAGACTCTGTAACATTTATTTCTGTTGCTGATTCAAACTGCTCCTGTTACCTATTCTTTTAAACCTTTGTTGCTTAGAAACACTTCTGTAACGGCTGAACCCTGTTCTTCAACACTTATAAACGTATCTGTTCAGCTGTTGCACTATTCTTTAACCTTGTAATCAACTTTTTGAGCAATGAAAAGGTCTTTTGAGCAAGTTTTCTCCACCATGAGCTAAGTCTATTTACTGGGATGATGGATAAGGTACTTTTCTCAATTTTATGTGATTTAATTATTTTCTAATAATTATTTATAATTCTTTTGTTATTAGAATTGCATAGTTTTAAATAGTGAAAACGGTTTTCTTTCAACAGTTGTGCTTTTGCTTGATGGATTATGCTTGGTTAATTAATTTTGATAGTCCATGCTTGTGATTTACCTCTGTTTGTTAGCATAACGAAACCAATTTTGGCAATTACTTGCGCTTCAATTAATTTAAAAAGAATTATCTGATTAATCACATAGGTTGTTAGAATTACCTGATTCCTGGTCCTTTTAAAATTATTCGAAAATCATCTTTAGTTTATTTAGTCTTTTTCATACTCCTGGAATTTTCTAGAGTTAATTTAAATCATTATTTTCTAAGATCATTACCTTTACAAGTTCGAGAAACGATCACATTATTTACCACTTTCAAAACTACATCACTTATGCAGAACATTTATGTCATTTTGTGAACCCGACATACCAAAGAAAGCATGCCATATCCATCAATCATAAGAAGCGACAAATTCCAAAATAACAGTTGGTTTTGGGTAATGACCCTTATATTACCTTGCCAATGCATATGACATCCCTGCCATCCTAATGCACGCAGTCAAGACTCCCTAGCATTCCTGGAAAGCCCTTATCCTGGTTTTATTTTAATATTTGAAGAACATTTGCATATGTTGGTTTTGTAAATACGATGGAACAAAATGATTAATCATTACTTCGCAAAACAATGAAAGATACTTGTATGAAGTTGTTTTTCCCATACAAATATACTCATCGTTAGCATCCGTCGGACGAACGTTACCTAGGATCCTTAGGGCTGAGGTAACCTTTTATTACGGACTATGACCTCTAATATTCAATACAACAAATTGATAATTAAATTCAAGGCATACTCGACAAAGCTCTTCAATAATCTTTACCGTCAAGTGTTGGGGCATGCGGGATCGAAGTTGGAAATCTTCATCAGAGAACACGCAACCAATATTGAAATAATCGTGCATCAACTTCAGGTGCCGCTCTTCTCGCCCACGATACGTATATCTTCTTGTGAATACTTATTTTGGATCAGGATCTCTTGGTATCTGCCCCGATGATTCTGCTGCTAACATAAGGTTGGTAAGTACTCTTTCTTCATCAGACTCATCTTCCATTTTTTACAAAACTCGAACATAAGTTTTTGCTGTGTTTTGAGCCGATCCATAGTAATTCTAGCTTTATTATCAGAACAACCCATCGACCGTGAGTTAAAAGTTAGATAGTTTAAGAAATCTGTGAATTGATTTTAGAAATAGGTAAAGAATGGTGTGAGTTGAAATTTTTTTGTTGGGGTATATGTATAGAAGAAGGAAATTTGGCCATTTTTACCTGAATCTGACCATTGCCTGAAAGTAGCCATTAGCGGCTAGCTCTTTGTCGAGCGACAAGATGTTGGCCGCCATCAGTTAAGCGTTTATCACTGACGACCAACTCCTTATCGCTCGACAAAGAGCTATCCACTTAGAGTTTTTCCCATAGTAGTGCACCCTATTTACTAACCCATTTGAAAGGGAGCATACGATCTGGCCTTATTATAATATTTTGTTTCTAACAAAGGGTTAGTCCACGGAGAGTTTGGGGGATTTTAATGTATTTAAATCCCGGGGATTTTGAGGGTGTTTGGGAGAATCAAGGAAGTTTGAGAGAATTCAAGAGTTTTGAGTCTAGGGAGTTTTAGAGAGTCTATGAGTTTTGGGGAGTCTATTAGAGGGAGTTTGAGAGTTTTGAGGAGTTCGAATAAAAAAAAAATTTTAAAACTTGATAAATATTACGTTACAATTTAATGTTTCACTTTAATGACGACCTCCATATAATTCCAAGTCCCTCTGGTCACGAACATTGGACCATATAGTGTTTGCTATACCATCTCTCCATGCATTAGCTTCTTGACGTTGATGTTCTTGAGTTTGAGAAAAAACTCCAGGCTCATCTACGAGTGTTGATGATGTTGTCTCGTCATCTACCAAAAATGATTCAGACATGTCTACTCAAATAAAAAATTCAATTCATAAAATCTTAACCAAACAAAATACTCAATACTAGATATAAAGTCACAACTAGAAAAAGAAAACACAACCAAGCAAGCAGTAGTAGTTTCAAAGCAGAAATAAAATAAAAGTAAACGATTTCATACGACTAAATTTCCTAATTTTAAAAGGTCTCTTGCCCAAAATAGCATCCTGCAGATGACATCAAGTTCATGCTTTTAACTTTGAAGCAATCCATAACTTCCTCTACTCGAGGGTAAAACGTCTAAATATGTTCTTCTTATGATTGGTATCGAGCATTTCAATCAGTTTAAGCTTCCCTTCCAACGTAATTTCTGATATGCCATACACAATATCCCATAGTTCATTCTCTTTTTTTTATCCTTGTCAAGTCTACGAATTTCTTTTTCAATTGTGCGATCTTCTCTTTCTTTTGTCTTTTCTTTGGAATTTTCCATAATAATAACATGCATTTACTCGATAGCATAAGCAATTGATGAGATGTTCATTATCAATTTTTCAATGTATTCTGACTGGCATGTAGCAGGGGAAGATGTAGAAGAATTATTATTGTCACTTCTTGTTCTTTTCCTTGGAACCGTCTTTTCCTTGCTCTTTTCAACATGATTTTTCTCTATGTTCATATCTTGAGAATTGTCGTTACCTAATTCACCGTCTTCATCCTCTTAGGAATATCATTCATATGATACATCAAAAACGTTATCATATTGTTCTGTACGAGAATCGTTAGCATCTTCGACATCATCTTGTAGTTCATCTTCCTCTGTATAAGTTCTAGCACTAGTACCTTCTCGAGTAAGATCAATTGTTACTTTTCCATATGGACACTTATTTCCAACAACAAGAAGCAAGTCTCCATAGTCTCTACCATTTCTTATCCTAATGTGAGTATGAGTTGGGTGACCCTTCACAAAGAAAAAATAGATAAACCATGAATTATACCTTTTTATAAATCAAAAATAAAATAAATATACCAGTTGTAAATAAATAACATACACATACCTCTAGTTAATTGTTCCATATCTCTTCAGTTCTGTCAATCATCTTTGTATCAGAGTTCCAACCGAATCCATAACTAGATTTGAACATTTCATGGTATCGACCTAATCTCTTCTTGAACCATATATGTTTCCCTTTAAAGTTCTCATAAGTTTTGTTGGATTCGCATTTTCGGTTAAGTTTTGGTATTATGTGTGTCTCTACTGTTTTCTGAGTAAAACATCCGCTTTTATCTTTCTGATGCTCAAGTGTAGCTTATACACATAATTTCAATAGTTCATCAGTCTCTTGTTCAGTCCACTGATTGTAAGAATTATTTTTCTTGTTGTTTTTTTCAGTATCTTGGCTAGAGCCATCCATTCTATGGTGGAAAAAAAGATGAGAATTACAATATATAAATACATGTATATATATATAGGAACTTAATCATCTATCTGTTTGAACAAATATGAATCATAAAAGTGCAAGCAAGCAAGTCAACCAAATATCTAAATTTTTTGAACAAATAGAATGTATACAAACCCAAAGTGACCAAGACAAAACAAAATTGTATAGTCTTAAATAATTGCTGCTGGAAGACATCAAGTGATCCATTGTATAAAAATTTCTAAAGCAAACCCAGATTGTCAAACCATTTACAGTCCTATACTTGAAGTTACAAGTGACACTCTGCACTTGAACCATGAGTAAATGGTAGAGACCATTTACAAGTGACAGTACGTAGCACTTGTATTAGTTCACAAATACACAAATAATGTTAGAAATTTCTCGCATAACCAAACAGGTTACTAAGTCCAAAGAAGGAGACAAAATTAAACTAGTTTGTCTATGTGAGGAACATATGATATGTGTGGTAGTAGAAATATCAGTCAGTACTGTTATATATTTATAAAAGAGATAAGTCTTGTTGTGGTCACTGGCATGGACTATGATGATGAGTTATCTTCTATTCTTCAGTATGGGATATGACAATTTTGTCTTTTGTAGGTACAGAGAGTATATGGGGAGAAGGCATATCTTTTTGTTGTTAACTAAAATGTGGGCACTACAAATCTCAGTATATGTCTGAATTAGCATGAATAATCAGACACAATTAACCCGATGACAACAATATTTTAAACCAATTTATGTATATGTCTCTCTTCATCCGGCCGCAGCCTGATATACATAAACCTAGGCCTAGTTGGATATCGCTTACCATATGTGTTTTTTTTGTTTGAAGCATACTTACCGTATGTTGATGAAGAGGTTTAATTTTTCCTAAATAAATAGAGCAATTAGGTTTCATGTATATTTCTACTGCCAAATCTTTATTTAGTACAGAGATATTGCTACGGGCTTTGTTTCATTTCGTTTACGTACAAAAAACTAGCAGTATGATTACCAACAATGGCAACAATCAAGACGACAACAACATCAATAAAAACAACAACATCAACAATAAAGACAAAGGCCTACAGGGGTAATCTTTCGTTTCTTATTTCGGTTCACCTTTAAATTTAAACTCTGGATATATTGGATAAATTTCAGATTGGATCCATATGATTAAGCAAAGTTAGATTTGTTCAATATTTCCTCAGTAAGATTTATAATATTTTTTACTGTACATTAGATAAATTGTCATGTGGAAGGATGTACTATATAGAGTATATAAAATGAATTATTAGGTGTTTCTAGCATTATAATTATAAAAATACCATTCTGATGATTACATTGTACCTATAGAAACCATTGTGATTAAACAACACAAGAAAGCTTGGAGTATATAAATAAAAAATACTGAAAAATAATTTTCCCATATATTTTTATTAAATATTATGCAAATATCGAAAGTCTTATTTTTTGTGAGACAAAAAGAGTGTACACTCTCTTTTCTCGCAAATGAATCATATGATCGAAGGTGGAGGCATGTCTCCTCAACGGCTAAAGCAGTACTTTGCAGCCTCGGTAAACCCATGCACTAATTCCTTTCTTCTCCTTCGCAATAAACTGAATTTGAATACTCCAACAAATTTCAAGGACAAAATCAGGTTCAGTTTTACCGCCAAATTCAAATTTCATTTCTTTCCCATCTTTCTTTAAAAACTGATGATTTGCAGAAAAATCCCCTCATCGGTAACTCAATCATCAAATAAACATGATTTCAAAATCTACAACTACTGAACATCTTAATCAAACCCATACTCAAATTATTCGCAATGGTTTCAGTGACGACCTTATAATAATAACAAAACTAACTCAAAAGCTCTCAGATTTTGGTTTAATCAATCAGGCTTACAATCTCTTCTCTTCAATTTCCAAACATGACATTCCTCTTTAATGTAATTATTCGTTGTTTCTCTCACAACAATTCTCATCATCACTCTTCTTATTTCTCTCTCTACTCTCACCTTCGCAAGAAAACCTCTCTGAAACCAGATAATTTTACTTACGCGCCTGTAATATCTTCGTCGTCTTTTTTGGAATCTCCTGAAACTGGTTACGGAATTCACTGCCACTCTATAATTTATGGGTTTCAATCAGATCCTTTTGTGGGTTCTTCTGTTACTGATTTTTATCTCAAATTTAATCAAGTTCAGAATGCACGATTAGCATTCGATAAAATTACTAACCCAGATACGGTTTCTTGGAACACTTTGATATCTGGGTTATTTAGGAATTGTTGTTTTAGTAAATCAATTAAGGTTTTTGAGGATATGTTTTTGAGTGGTACCCGTTTCGAGTCTACTACTTTAGCTGATGTACTTCCTGCAGCAGCTGAATTGCAAGACATGAGAACAGGGAAGCATGTACATTGTATTGCGATAAAGACAGGATTTTTTACCCATGTTTACGTTCTAACTGGTTTAGTTTCATTGTATTCTAGATGTGGGGATATTTTAACTGCTAATTTCGTGTTTGAACAGATTAATAAACCAGATTTGGTTTCTTGGAATGCTATCATTTCTGGGTACTCTTGTAATGGTGAGGTTCGGTTTTCAGTGAAGTTATTCAAGGATTTCATTGGTTCTGGATTGAAAGCTGATTCTAGTACCATTGTGGGTTTTCTTCATGTATTCTCTCCATCTGGGCATCTTTGTTTATCTAAATCCATTCATGGATTGTCTATCAAATTTGGAGTCAATTCAAATTCTTCAGTTTCTACTGCTTTAATTACTGTATAT
>JAJJMC010001010.1:5257495-5269484 GCA_023531435.1 Papaver californicum
GATTGTAGTGGAGTCATGTCCGATAAGTAATGAAGATTGTATGACCACCTCGTCCTCTCAACTGCTCTTTACCGTCCCACTACTTGTTGCCTTCTTGTTTGTAGATGTATTGCCAAAACACACGATGTTGTAGACCGCCAGACAAATACCCCAATTAGAATCCCGCCATGTGTTGTATTTGATATCTCGTGGAACTGATGGATCATTGGATATTACTATTTTGATTAAGTCAAGTCAGTGACTTGTCAAATTAGTGAGGCAAGTAGCTCAGTTCACTAAGTTAATAAGCAGACTGATCAGTGTCGAGTCTAGTAAGTTTAATGGTCATGTACTATATTAATAGTAATATGGTATAAATTTGGGAGTGTTTGAAACCAAGATTATATGAAAGTTCCAAAGGACCAGTCTAGCGCACTTAAGAACTGGGGGAAGAGGCTTGATGGAGAACCATATAGGGCTGGCGCTGGCGTTAGTCCAGCACCATAAATTATTAAACGTCCCTGAGGGACAGCGCCGCGAGGAGGATGCGTCCTCAGGGACTGAGAGTACTAGGATGACGTTGGCTAGCGTCAGGATTGATGGTGCGTCCTTGAGGGACGACATAGCAGAATGAGGCGTGTCCATAAGAGATAGTAACTAGAGTGAGGCGCGTCTCTGTGGGACGGGTAGTAGAGTGAGGTGTGTCCCTATGGGACGGGTACTAGAGTGAAGTAGTGACGTGTCCTTGAAGGACTAGTACCAGAGTGACATAGTGACACGTTCCTCAGGCTCTGGTACCAGGTTGAAGTAGTGACGTTTCCCTAGAGATACGTAGGAGATGGTCCCGTCCTTGAGGATGTTTCGATGGGAGATGGTCCCGTCCTTGGGGACCCTTCGCTAGGAACTGGTCAGGGGAAGGGCTGAAGTTGTCCCAGAGAAATGCTGGGGCTGGCCGAGAAAAGGGCTAGGGATGGCACTAGGCCAGCGCCAGAGTTGGTGATGTGTCCATGAGATACGGTATATCAAAGTGATACACCCTCAGGAAGAAATATTATATATGTGGTGCGTCCAGGAGAGACTATGTGTAAGCAGTGACGCTCCCTCGAGTAAAGATGTTAGAATAACATGTATCCTTGAGGACATTACATCAAATTGTGATGCGTTCTTTGCAAACAGAGCATTAAGCTAGAATGCATCTTCGAGGATCAGGCATCAACTATTACTAGAGTGAATCAATGTTATTTAAATATTGATGCGCATTCGAGACAAGTTCAAGGAATTCAACCATGGAAGTTATGCGACTTGAAAATGGTTTGATATGGCATAAATATTGTATATATTTACAGGATCAATATAGAACGGATGTAGTTATCTGTATAGATTGTCTTCTTAATTCTCTTGCGGAATATAAGTAGAAATACAATATTTCATATTTTGAGGAGCGGTGCTAGGGCAACAACACTTCCTTATATTTTTAATATAAAGCCATAAATATGCACAATTGTTTCTTTGTTTCTATGTTGTTGGGCATAGGGCAATTTTACGATTCTAGTCCTTGTCAAAAATCCACCATCCATTTTATTAAAAAATAAAATAAATAAGATATGGATAAGTCAAACTCCCTGTGTCTATCCATACAACATAAATCTAAAACTTATGACCATTCCCATTCTTACAATTGATGATTAATTAAATTATAACTAATTAATTGGCAATTACAGTCTAATTAATCAAAACAGTTTAATGGTTCCTAATATGTTGAGTGAGACATTTCTAATATGTGTACCTTTCACATCGGTTTTCCCTATATCCCACCCCCATTTTTCCTATTCCCACCCACATTAATTTCTCATCACCAATTATCCTAAGTATCATACGAATAAATTTTAAAAGATCATAAATCCTACCTTTTGTATTTTGACTTTGTTTTTTACACCCTACATATATTTTATCCATCTCACTACTAAAAACCCTAATAACAAAAAACTTACTCTATTTTTTTCCACCACCCCCGTATCTACCCTCTTCTTAGAATAACATGTATTCTTGAGGACTTACTCTATTTGATTGTCCTTGTTGTGTATGGAACCTATGGGTTTTTTTCTTTTTCAGGGAATGGTTTTGATCTGAATATGAATCCTAAAAATCACTCAACAAAGTGTGACAACTGCTGCTGTTACTTATGATCTATAAAAACAAAGTAACAAAGTTGGAAAGTATGTTTTCAAACGGCTTATGATTTGAATGGTTTTTTATTACTGATTAGATTTTTAATGATTTCAAGTTCGTGTATGATTAGGTTTATAATCCAACTCGAATTTATAGGGAAGCGGATGTATACAAGGGGTTAGAGATCATCAAAAATGCTATCTCCTCTACCACCACCAGGAAACAAACATAAAGTATTCGAAAAAAATACTAAGAGAAAACAATACTAATTATGTATTAGGCGAAATGTTAGAGGTGATAAAGGGTTAATTCTTTTGTTCTGGTGGCTTCAATGAATATAAATTAGAACCCTCAAATGGGGAATACTCCCACAAATTGGGGATACTCACGGTTACATGAGGCTTAATTTTGGCTAAGGGGATATTTTTCCTAATGAAAAAAAATCCATATTGCCCTTATTCCTCAATTGAGGGTTCATAAATTATCACCTTAAAATTCATCAATGTTTTTTTGGAAATAAACCTATCTCGATCTGAAATCTACAGTTCAATTTCAAGGATTCGTATTAATCATGGTGGTAGTTGTTAGTAATGCTATATTTCAGTGTAAAGATTTTGTTGAAGCATCTTTTGTTACATTTTTGGATCCTGAATTGGGTATCACTATTGATTATCGAAAGGTATTGGTATAATGGAGACCTAGAATTAGTGATTTTGAATTGTAATGATTTTCTGCTTGTTATTAATGACGGATATCTTGATAGTTTTTTTTCTAAAGAGAACGAAATTTAGGTTCTGTTAGATCTAACAACACATCAAACCAAGATTGATTTTCACCATTCATCACAATCATAGTTTAAGACTGTTGGATTTAGTTCCTAATCAACATTGTCATGTTTCCCATTTGGACTAAAGGGTATTGATAAGTGTTTAATTCACATGTTTTTAGTGTCAAATCCATACTTGTTTTAGCTATAATTCTTGCATATCACTTGTTACTACTCTTGTTTTCTATCTTATGTGTCATACTAGGTGAATCATCCAAATAAGAGTGAAAATAGATATAAAATATCTAAGAAGTGAAGTACTCCGAGTATTCAAGCATTCCAATCCAAAGAAAAAGAAGGGACTTCATTGCAACATGAAATGCACAAGGAAATTGAGTTCTACAAGCAAAGAAGTGCCAAATACAAATTTAAATCCATGATTTCTTAATACCATCTTGAAGAGAACGAAAATAAGAAGTGAACACAAAAAGAATAAGGTTATTCTGAGTTCGGACGAATAAGTTATGGACAAAACAGTCGAGACGAAGAAAAGTGATCTACAGTTCAGGAATCGGCATTGCTTATAGAAACCCAATCAATACCAATTTGTAACACGATTTCAGACAGAAAACTTGTATTTTTAACTTCAGGAATCGACATTGCTTATAGGAAATCGATAATGCCGATTGTAGCAAGTTTTGGGACATAGAATTTGAGCTATTTTGGTCCAAAAGTCAGCATTACTCATGGGAATCGACCATGCCGATTGTGGCAAACATATGAGGTCAGTTTTGACGTGTTTTTAACTTCCAAATCAAGAAAACTTAGTTCCAATGGGATTCCAAATCCTAGAAGGAGAGGATATTTGATGGCCAAGCATTGAAGGCTATAAAAGAAGACATCTAAGGCTCAAACAAGATATCATCATAATAGATCTAGATCTCTACACAAACTCTAGCTCTCATATCACATGTTTTACATCTTAAACCTAGGGTTTACCCCTTTAGGGACCTTTAGGGGGAAACCATTCTGCTTTGTAATATGAATAACTAAGTCTTGTGTTTATTAAGAACGAATTCAATGTTCTAGACAAGAAGCTTTATTAGTAATACAAGTTTATTTGGAGTTTTAATCGTTATCGTTTGTTTTCACTACATATAGGGTTTATGATTGATTTCTTATATTTTTCAAGTGTACAATTGGATTAATCTACTGATCAGTTTAACGCTAGTATTGAATTATGAGATAAGTAATCGTCAATCGACTCGTACATAAGTAGAATCCACGAGACCTTACAAAGGGATTCTGTGGAGCAATTGCGAGTTAAGATAACACCAGAAAGTGGACCTTGATCTAAGAGTTTAACTACTGGGATCAACCTAAATCCACAAAGCTTAAAGCATTTGATTGGGTTACACTTTGAGTGATCTACTACTTGGTGGTTCAGATGAGTAGAATCTCGTAGTCAAGAACTTTTGTACCCAATGATAAAAGGAGTTTTGGGGATATCATTGATCTAACCGTTATTCTACGGTTGGTGATGAAAGATAAATAAGTACACTAATTCAGTCAATGTTTGGTAACGGCGAAGGACTCCCTAATCATATTTTCTTCTTATTATTCTTTTTAATTTACTTTAATCAAACCAATCCCCCTTAGTTATTTACTTTTATTCTTAGTTGCTAATCTAAATAACATCTAATTTACACAACTCTATGTCGGAACGATCCTTACTACCACTATATTACTAGTTAATTAGTGGGAAATATCTTGAGTAATTTGTTGCACTTATGACCTACATCAAATTTTGGCACCGCTGCCGGGGAGCAGTCGTTAGTTTATTTGTTGTTTGTTTTTGCTTGTTTTTGTAGTTTATATGTTTTCACGTTTTTCTTTAGTGTTTTTCACATTTTTAGGTTTTCTTGGTGTTAACAACTTATTAAAGGTGTTGTCCGCTCGTCAAAAGCGGGAGGTAAATTCTGAAAACAGACTGTAAATATTACTTTTTGTTTTTGTTTTAGATTTTTGCTTAGATTTTATCTTTTATTATTGTGAGTTGTCATGTTTCCATTTGGAAATAACATGTAGGATGCACACGATCAATCATATAATAGTGGTAATCAATATGGTTTTCAATCTCAGCCTTATGAGAACTACCAACCATACCAACAGTATAATCAAAAGCAATCTTTCGGCTATGACCAGTACCCTACGGAACCTTATGGTTTTCTCATACATGCCAATAACCTTACAACGGGTATGTAAATGAAGAATCACAAGGATTTGAAGATAGTTATGTTCTTGATCAAAAAGTATTTACTTTTGCAGATACATTATGTATTATGGTAGAAGGGTGTCAAAGGAAAATGGTTCAATAGTTTCATAATATAGATGAATCACTCCAAAAAGTCCAAGAAGGCATGGACAACTTAAAAAGAGACATGGATCAAATTAAAGAAAAATTGAAGAATATGACCAACCTTTCGAAATTTCTTACAACAATGATGAAGTTATTTCAACTTCGTGTCATACTTACCATCATTCGCCCATTCAAAAGGAGGAGCCTTGGTATAATAGAACCATTTTTCTAAACGGGGTAACATACTCAAACGCTAATCAACATTATAAAGAATATTTGGATTACAATGTTTTTAGCCCAGTTGATTTGCAAGTAGTAGACCCGATTATTTCTTCGGCGGATACTCATACAGATGATCCTAGAATTTGCACCAATGAAAAAGACTTTCTAGGAGAGGAATCTGATTCTGATGATGAGTGTGTTGAAGAGATGGAGATTGAGATTGAGAAAGAAACCAAATTGATTAATGTTGTGGAAGATTCAATTGAGCTTGCCAAGGATAATAATGATACTGACATTTTGATTGAAGCAGAAACTGATAAAGAATGGCTTTCAAAAAAATTTATAGAGGACCACGACACATGTGAGGTAAACGATTCATTGTATACCCATGATGAGAATCACGTAAAAGGTTTGTCTAATCTATTGCGTATTTCTATATCTTTTGATCCTCCCCCAATCGAAATAGTTCCTCAAAAAGGTTGTTACGATTTTTAAGAAGCTAGATCACTTAAGGTTGAGTATATATGCTATAAAAATCCTTAAGAATTATTTTGCCTCTAACTATCTACCACTAAATGTGTTTGATTCTAACGCTGTGCAGGTTCATCGAGAGGAACCCAAAGAAGTTCCCTTGTTCTATATTCTCTATACACTTCCAAGTGTAGAAAAGATAAAGTGTGGGGGTAACTTCCACCAAATAACAATTTCAATATTTATATCTTATGCTAATGTTTTTGTGAAACTGTTATTATAATTGCAGATTGTTGTCTGGGTGGATCCCAAGATTTTTAGATTGTTGGTTTACGGGTGATAACTAGAAGGTCAGGCTGAGGACGTTAAACTAACCGCTGAATGGGAGGCAACCTATTGGTTTTGTATTTCTATCTTTTTCTTTTAATTTTTACTTTTCATATCATTATATGATTTTCCATCTTGATTTTACATTGGAAGAGTCAATTTACATTGAGGATAATATAAAGTTTAATTGTGGGGGAGTACTTGCATATAGAGTTTTTAGCTTTAGTTTTTAATTGTTGTATAAATCTCCAACTTTTAGAGAATTTAAAGTGACTTAGTATACTTCTATCTAAGTTTATATACGGAGTTCTTACCAAAATAATTGAACTTAGAAGTATTAGAGAACTATACTCGGGTTGCTTAGTTTATGAGAGGCAATATATGACAAAAAGGGACTTAAACCGCCATTGGGGAATTAGGTGCAGAAAGAATACAATTTTAGAGAGTTGATCAATCGTTAGTAGAGACTACCTATTGTTACATCAAGCGAGGCACCAGACCTTCAATTATTTGCACCTGTCTAAAAATTATCCTTTAGAGTGTGTGTCATCTTACATTATTCTGGGTAGAAAGATGATCTACCTAACTTGGCACCAATTTCAGCACTACTTTTTGATCTCTTGAGTGTTATTTCTATCAATCATGAGGGTGTCATCAGAATTGCTAACTCTATCTTGTAGTCTTATTTGCAGTTGACACCATTCTCTCGACAATAATAGGTCCATAGAAAGACCATTATGATCAACAAACGGATCATCAAAAATTTAAAGAAAGTTGAAGACGTTCAAAGTTTTCAAGCAACAGTACAAGAAAGAGCAAATTTCATATTCAAGTAAAACAACAAGACAAAGAGCAAAAATATATATGCATGCTGAAGACTTATGTACAAGAGTGAAAGAAATCAAAAGATGAGAGTTAGTGAAGTTTATGATATCGAGACAATACAAGTTGTGACGAATCAAATGGTAATCCTTATCCCACGACCATAGTAGTTTCATTATTATTTTTCAGTTTGTATTATATTTTGATTTTTTTTTTTAAAAGAGAAAAAAAAGTGTTTTATATTTTTTTAGTGTATATTTGTTTTATAAGGCCGCGGGGAAGAAGAAATATATGAAGAAGTTTCAAGCAACAAGGATATAAGGAAAATATTTATAATTGTCAAGGTTCTACGAAGTTCAAGAATTCATCATCTACAGTTGAAGCCGAAGACGTTTATATGGGACGTTGTGAAAGTGGTGCTGATTGTAGATTGGATGAGAAGGTAAGTAAGCATTCTCATCCTCGCATAGTGGTTGATTTCCTTTCTTAGAGATCATCAGAAAGAAAAAAAAAGGGGGGGTTCTTTACATCCCGCGTTTTCATGGGGTAACAAAATATAATTAGGAAGTTTTCCTTTCCTTCCCACCATTCAACGTGTGCAGGATGTCTATATTCACTCCTGCCTGCACATATGAGAACCATAAAGTACGTCTTTTGAGTGTCAATTTTATAAAACCCTATTGGTAAGGAAGAAGTCGAGGCGGAATGCTTATTCGATCGCTCTCGAGTTAGATTCTTTAATATGGTGGTTTTCTCCTAACCCAAGAGTTAATGTAATGACCCGAACCTCCACCGATATTGTCCCCACTTAGCCACTGCGGTTATCATGCAGTGTGGAGTTTTCAACGGGGACCGTTGCGGTCATCTAGCAACAACTTCCCGGGAGGTCACCTATCCCTGGATTACTCCCGCTCAAGCACGCTTAACTGCAAGCTTTTTGCCAACTCTAGAGCCATCTATGTTGAAAAGGCCTTGATGTAATATAGACGTTCCTGCCTCTTGTAAAACCAGGATATAGCATAACCCACTAGAATACTCTCCTACCCAAGTACAAGAGATCCATCGTTATCACCGATATTGTTCCCACTTGCCCACTGCGGTTATCCAGAAATGTGAGATTTTTATTAGCACTACTGCGGTTATCCGACAGCATCTTCCAGAGAGTTTACCCATTCTGTGACTAAGGCAAAAGAAACAACAACCTAAACAACAAGGTTAGTTAAGTCGGGTAGAACCCGAGCCGAGGTGGTAATAAAAATACAGGGTATTATATTGTACCACCCTTAAAAAAAAAATATCCCGAAATTAAGAACATACCTATAACCTCAAAACTCCAAGAAATATAAATAATAACAAGGAAATTCAAAAAATCATGCATAGAAATTCATACAACAAAATTTATTTTAACATCTAAAGCCTAAAGCTCTGATACCAACTTGTAACACCCCGAGTTCCATACCAGGATCAAACCCATATGGAGATCCGAACTCAAGGCGTTACGGGTCGGAACGAGACAAATGCATATATATTTTAACTAATTTACTTTTCATATCAAGTATAATTGAAACTTTACGTAATCATAAATTGAAGCATATGAATCCAGTAATTATCCTTAACAATATTTTCAACCAAATATTTTAAATCAAATTACAGTTACAATAATACAAGAATAATTCAATCATTAAGCTAACTAACTTCTTAGTTCTTCCAATTTATATGAAATCTGCAAGGAATGTCAACTGGCGTGAGATGACATCTCTGTAGAATGTATTCCCATTACCAGAGATACGAAAAGATATTCAATGAATCAAAGACAACATATAACAAAAGAATACAACACAACTTCGAGGAATCAATAACATATTCAACAACTTAGATCATAATGCAAATAACTTTTTCATCAAATCATCCAATTTAGATTTCAATGCACAAGTTCACAATACCAATAATATTTCCAACTAATCATCTAATTCAAATTTTAACTCATGAGTTCACGGTACGAATTTCCTTGGTTCGTATACCCACCTATCGTTTACCTCAGCACGGACAACCTCCATCGATGGATCAGGGGATCATTACCGTATATGTTACTGGGAATCATTACCTATTCTCTCTCGGGAATCATTATCCACCTTTAGCATGGAACCAAGTTCCATTTAACGGAAAAACATGAACTCATTTCCTTTTGTAAATCATTTTTACAACAAATACTATCAAATCATATGACAAATAAGTTATGATGTACTTCACTAAAGCATATATGCAAACAAGAATAAATTTTACAAATTGTATACATTTTACACTAATTATTTCGTAGTGATAATTATGTCCAATCTTCCTCAAATTTTTAGTGAACATTCCTTACACCATTATTTATAACATATACAAATTTATTGTAAACTAACGGCTCAATCATAAGTTATTTAATTTACAAGATCAACATAAAAAATGGGCAAATTATAATGTTACCAAAAAATTCATATTATTCTTAAATTGAACAAATTCAACTTATAATGAAAGATAACACACAAATATATAAAAAAGAATTGTATCCCAAATGATTCTAACATTATTAAGGTTACCTAAATCAATCAAAAACGTGATAAAGGGAAACTATCCAGAATTTTAGAAATTATTATCTAAACTAAAAAAACTATTTAACTGTGAATTTACGATGGATTATGATCAAATTTTAACCAGTGATACCTAATTATGTTATCTATCAAAAAGAGAAGCATGAACATTAATCAGATAAACATATTTATACGAAAAAATTACAAAAATATAATAATATAAAATCATACAAAATAAACACCCAACGAAAAACATCAAAAGAGAAAGGGTTTCACATTCTACCTCTATTTCATTGATCCTCTACTCATTTCCATAGTCTTTTCCTCTAAAAGAAACCCTAGCTTCTTTTCCTTCTTCTTCTCCCTAGCTTTTAGTTTTCTAATCTTTAAATTTCTTTCCCCAAATTTTTATTATAAAACCTATATTAATACTAATATTAATAATAATAGCTAATACACATATTTATTGTTTTATTTTATTTATTTTAATTATTTTATTTATTTTATTTATTTTTTCATTTTCTCTTAGTTTTATTTATTTATTAAAATTAATTAAGTGACTATATTTCCACCCAAACCTTGTAGCTTTCCTAGTTCAAGCAACCCACCTAGACTAAGGAAAAAGAAACAACAAGATTAGCTAAGTTGGGTAAAACCCGAACCGAAACGGTAAATAATAATACAGGATATTACAGTTAAGCATGAGAATAATGTTCTTTAGCATTTCTAACTTCTTATTATTAGTGTACATAAACTTTATGTCCTCATAGCTCTTTGGATGCTTGTGATTTTGAAATTAGATTAGATTTTATGGGTATACCTTTTGTAAACCCCCCCGAGACTATAAATCGTCCACTAGGGAAACCTAGGGGTTTAAAAGCTTGTTGCATATGCTAAGTGGAACCGTATCCTCGACGAAATGGAGTTGTTGTATGTTAGTTTAGTTTAGTATAGGTGATAGTTTGCTTGAGGACTAGCAAAAGCTAAGTGTGGGGGGATTTGATAAGTGCTTAATTCACATTTTTCTAGTGTCAAATCCATACTTGTTTTAGCTATAATTCTTGCATATCACTTGTTATTACTCTTGTGTTTCTATCTTATGTTAGAATTAAAAAATGATTTATTACCAAAACTTGTTTTGTTACCTAATTTATCTTGATGGGACCAGATGGTCACTAGCCTATATTGGGGGTGGAAATAACAAATCCACTTTTCACTTCTATGTGAATGAGAAACCTTTGGTTTTTCCCACATGGGATAAACCAAGGATGAAGTCTATCTATATAACCACTAAAGTTGCTTCTAAGAGAAAATACTTGTGGATTGGATATAGACTAAGGGAATGGGCTAGTGGGCAAATTCACACATGTGCGGTGCTTCGCACCGAAGCACGCACGCGGGCCGCGGGCTTGCGGAGCTTGTGTGTGCTTGCATGTGTTTTTGCGTGAGCTGGCGTGAGCCATCGTATGCTTGGCGTGAGTCAGCGTGTGCCCAGCATGTGCCTATCAAGACTTAATGGTTTTTTATTTTAAATTCCTATAATAAATAAAAAACCGTTTTATTATTTATGAGAATTTATGGGAATTAAATAAAAAGATTTTTCATAAATACAATTTAATTCTCTTCTCTAAAATTTCCCTATAAAAGAAAAATAAAATTTCATTTTCAACTTACCCCAGTCGCAGCTACTATCCTGACGACTTTTCCCCTCTTCTCGCTTTGTTTGCGCACGTAGTTTTAATTTTCTATAAATTTTATTCGGCTGTTAAGTTCGCAACGGGCCAACGAGTTTTTGATAGCTGGGTTGGTATCAGGTGGTTTTATCCTGGATTCGATTTGTCCTCACTAGTGGTATAGCAACACTCTTTTTAGAGGTGTACCCGACAAATATCGAGTTTAGGGCAGTCTGTTGAACATGCGACTCCATCTTCCTGTGTGTGTGTGTTTGTCTGAAGTCTGCTATTGTTTCTTCTAACCCTTAACTATCTTCAAGCTTCTGTTTGGTTTGTTCATTGTTACAGGAATTTCTCCAACAATCTTAACTCGATATTTTATTAATTTTGTAACAATGATAACGAGAAATAATTTGCAAAGTGATATTGGTTACTGCGGAATTTTAGGATTTTGTCAAGAGGGAATGTTAGTGATGCAAAGAAAAAGATTAGTCGGTCGGTCTCCAAGAAAATCCTCGTATTCATCTACTGTAAACTGAAATGACCGTCCGGGCACAGTGAAGAAAAGGAAACAAGTATTATTGCAGCCGAACAGAAAAAGAAGATTTGGTGTTGGCTAAGTTTGGTC
>JAJJMC010001030.1:0-20047 GCA_023531435.1 Papaver californicum
TCTATAAATAGAAGAAGCCAGACAACAAAGAAGGGGTCGGAAAAAAAGAGGAGAAAATCCTTAGTAACAGCGAAATCACACAATCTAACTCAAACCCATACCCTTTCAACTGATTTCTTCTCTCGCTGTTTCAATGGCAGCAACAATAACCCATTATCTCGCCTGAACCTCACAGATTCATCTCGAACACCATTTCAGAAACCCCAATCATCACACAAGTCTCAACTGTAGCAGCTGAATTCTTTGGTTCCGGCAAGTATACACTAGTTGGTATTCACTTGCTGATTTTGTAACATTTGTTGTTCCAGTCCATGCATCATAGTTCTCACTAGAAATAGCTTTTTTTCTTTTTTTTTATTTTCTTTTCAATCATCTCACTTTATTAATAACTAAGATACAAAATTTATTTATGTCCAAGGACTAAATCCGAAATAGAGATGGCGGTCATAGTTATAAGGAGATGGTGGAGTACTTACTCAATAGTTAGAAGAGGAAGTTGTTGAAACTGAAACTTCATTAGCTTCCCAGGAAAAACTTGGAGGCATGCATCTGGTGATTTCTGCAGATGAGCAAAACTTTTACTTGTTTAATGGCAGCAAAACTCATTCCACATCTTATTACAAATGAATCCAGCTCAACTATTGCTTCCAATTCAAATTCATAACAAACCCAACTCTAATAAACCTTCACTGATTCATAAACATCCATTAATCCATCCATCTGTCACCAATTTCAACGACAACATAGCAATCTGTCACCAATTTAAATTAGTCTTCAACTTGTTTTAATGTTCTGGATACATACTTTCAATCGATTTTATGTTTGATATGTTTATCAATAGGGTTGCAGAGTCTGTTTTGATTGAATCTGTTTGATTATGTTTTAAATAGTTCTGATTTGATTTTATGTTTATGTGTTCAGTGGAGTTACAAATGGAGTTTATAGGAAGAAGATGATGGATTGGAAGAAGATATCGGCCGTGAAAAAAAGAATAAAGTTAGGGTTAATTATATTTGATCTCAACTGTAGGTTAAATGGTTTCATTAAAGCCGTTGGATCCTAGGGCCACTTTAGGGTATACTTGTAAATTTAGTACAATTTCTAATATGAGATGAATTATAGTGTGGCCAAAGACGGTTAAATACAGTCAACGTTTAGTCCAGGTGCCAAATTTTAAATTGGTAAAAAGTTAGATCAAATCCTAATATTGAATAAAACCCAAATATCAAAGACCAATTAATCTAAAATAACAAGATAAAGGATATTTTAACTATTTTAAAGCTATCAATATATAGAGTCAATTCAAAACTTACAATTGTTTAGTGATAATCTTATAATTATGGGTTTTAGGTATAAATCATTTTAATGGTGGGTTTTTAAAAGACATGATTCATTTTTGGGCTTTTCAGAAAATTTCACATAAAAATATATTATTAAGCTTATATTTAGAACGTTTAATTGGGGGATGCTTTAGGTTAAAACATGTTAGGTATGTTGATAAGGGATGTCTAAAAAGATTAAAAAAATATAATTATCTTTTAAAGTCGGCATGGTCTTCATGGGTGAAAACCATGCCGACAGTACAATTTTTCAAATGTCGGCATGGTCTTTAATTGACGATTATGTCGACCGTTCATAGTCGGCGTGATCTTCAATTGACGACCATGCCGACAGTTCACAGTCGACATAGTTTTCAATTGGCGACCATGCCGACAGTTCAAAGTCGGTATTGATATTGGATGAAGATCATGCCGATTCTGGATAATTTTTACGCCTTGTCTCTGTTTTTTTCCTTAAAAAAACTAACATAATTTACAATCAATAACTATAATCTATATGTTAATCTCACTAATCTAAGTTTATTATAATCTACCGACTAATACAAATGATTAACAACCATTAATCAAGGATAATTTAGGTATTACGAAAAAATTATGGATAAGAGGTTTTTAAAAATACTTCAAAATATCTTTATTTTATTTTATGTGGTATCCCCCAATTTATGAAAGTATGCCCCAATTAAATGTTTTATATCTACTCAACATGCATAATGATATTTGAATATAGTTTTTGTTTTTAATATTTTTAAGTTGAGTCCAAATGAATCTAAAGGTTTGTTTGGCACACTTAAATCGGATGTAATAGAAAGGTGTAGTGTAGCTAAGGGGAGTTGTCAGGGGTTGCATTCTAAAGTTAGATGTTTGCATGGGTCCAATTACATAACATAATAACTACATGTAATTTATACTACCTCCAAATGACTACATTGAATACTTGCCTCTTGAAGTGTGCATTGAATGCGACCTTGTATTACACTTTTTAAATACATTGTTGACAAACATTGACTATTTATTTTATTTACCTAATTATTTTTATTTCCATATTAATTTTTTAATATATATTGATTATTAAATATTTTTTTATTTATTATTTTTTTTTAAAATTCTTTTTCTTTTTGTAAAAAAAAAAATTCTATATAAAAAGAAAATAAAAAGAATTTGACAACAGGTAGCTAGCTCATATGCTCATCCCCGTTCCTCAAAAATGTTTGATGCACTCCAGGAGGTCCCAGGTTCAAGTCCCCGATGGCGTAATACTACAGAATTTGACATGGAAGATAGAGTTAGCTTTCCCCCCTTGTGACATAATCAACCCCCTATCCACTTCGGCTCCCTTGGCTGGTTCCTCATGAGGCTCGCTGGTAGGCTAGCAAGGCAACCTGTTCAACTAATGTAGTACACTTGTAAATGGTGGATTTTTGACAAGGGTGAAAATTGTAATATTGCTTTTCGCCTAACTGCAGAAGCATGAAATAAATATGCATAAATTCCTGACCCGACATCAGAATTATGAATACATACTGTTATCCTACATTCTGCAAGAAAATCGAGAAAGGGATATTCAGCTTATAGCTGCAATAGCTCTGTAGCTCTTTATATATATTCATGCACTTTCAAATTTTCAGGGGGCTTTACCTAACTAAACTCTCATTATTTCATGTGCATCCATATACACCATCTGTATTAATCAGAATACGTTGATTATACAAAATTGCGAACATTCATAATAGAGGCTAAGCCATATCTGAACGAAAATGCAAACTATATGCATACCATCTAATTGCAGAGTCGCATCAAGCATTCTCTCAAGTTGTAAACTTCCACAATGGAATCTCTTGAACTGTTCTGTATGCACTGTATAAAAGTTAAGCATAAATGCTAACAATTAAATGTCACAAGACTAAGAAACCCTAAATAGGCCATAGTTATGGCCACGACATTAATGAATGCCAAAGCTAGCGGCACATAGGTAATAACCATGGTACTAGCAAGTGCCAGCCTTAGCAAGTACTAGCCGCATTCTCAACACAAATGGGTAGCATGCACCTGTGACAAAGGACAAAAAAGCCAACAAAGGCCAAAAAGTCAACAAAACCAACAAAACCAACATACCCACATAGCAACAAAGCTAGCGCTAGCTTTCCCCTCTTCATACTTTCATGCATTTTTTTACCCTTGCTTTTGCTGGCATCATCCTCACAAGCTCATTAATATCACTAACTTATTTACATGCTTTGAGTCCATGACTCCACTAATTCCTACGAGAAATCAAATTATATTACATGGGGAGGTTATTCATGAGGTTTTGGTCTGGTGATTACAGCAACATGCGGCGTGGCAACACCCCATGATAAGGAAGTTACAAAGTAGTGGTAAGGTTGAAGCAGTTAATGGAGTAATGGAGTAATGGTTTCCCGAAGATTCCACGGCGGTTATACCATTATTCCCATGACTTCCACTTCTCCATCTCTTCACTACCTCCACTACTTTACAAGGAAGCGTGTGTATTCTCAACTATTATGAATAAGTTACTTAGCCCATTTCAAAAACAGAACAAACTTATCATTCTCTCAAGCTCTGTTATTTTCTCGATAGTCCAATATCTCTATACACAATTCAACACACAAATTCCTTCAACTTTCTTTACTTTCCTCCCCTAAGATCAACCCATTTTCCCTCCTTGTGACCGAAGCATGGCGGAACGACTACTATCGTGGTTTAGGCTTGCCCTGTACGATTTTGATTTCTGAATCTAAAAAAAGTACTTCTACAGTATATTGTTTTTCCTAGAATCAATTTTTAGGTACTAACAAATGGCGACTACAGTCAACACATAAATTCCTTCAACTTTTTTTACTTCCCTCCCCTAAGATCAACCCATTTTCCCTCCTTGTGACCGAATCAGGGAGGAACGACTACTATCGTGGTTTAGGCTAGCGCTGTACGATTTTGATTTCCGAATCTAAAGAAAGTACTTCTATAATATATTGTTTTTCCTAGAATAAATTTTTAGGTACTAACAAATGGCGACTGCAGTGGGAGATCAATCTCTCGGTCACGAATCCAATTCTTCAATCATCAGAAAATCAATTCTTCAATTACCCAAAAATGGTGGATCTTAGGTCAGGTTCAAAAACCACTACTAATCCCGGCAACACCATTGGTGGAACTCCAAAAATCATTAATCAAAACACCACCACTGAAAATATCAACACTCCTTTCCATACCATTGAAGGTACCAAAAACAAAGAGCGGGCACCACCAACCATGGATGATCTGATGAAACGGTAGAAAACCTTGGCTGAAACTCAAGTATCCATGGATACTACCCAGAAGGAAGTTCTTATATTTCCTAAGACTTTAACAGAGCAGTTGTCACCAGAACATCATCATCGTTAAATGGAGAAATCTAAGAACACAACTTCCGACGGTGCCAACACGTCAAGAGCTAACGTCCAAGCAGATGAAGAAGTACAGGTCATCACCAACTGTGTACCAGAGAGGAGTCAACAACAACAAAACTTTGTCACTCGTGAAGACCTGGAAAGGCTCCTGTGAAACCGTGGAAAGGAAGATTCATCTTTATTCCATCAACATCAACCCCCTTACCCAATTGAAATTCAGTGGATCGCACTGCCAAATGGATATTCGTCTCCTCCATTCTCATTGTACGATAGCACCGAGAACGCTCGAGAACATGTTTCTTGGTTTTTGGAATCGTTAGGAGCGCATGAATATAACCAAGTGTTGCGGCTTAAGGAATTCTCCAAATTTCTTACGGGGAGAGCTTATACATGTACAACAACCTCTCCCCCAACATCATCTCTAGTTGGTCTAGATGGTCAATGTTTTTTTACAAAAAGTATTTTTTGTTTCTGAGGAAATTACTCTCTCGGACCTGGAAAGAATGTTCCAGAGGAACAACATTATAATCCCAAGACAAACCAAGACGGATCTGATAATCCCAGATTTCCCCTTTGCCGTAGAGGAGGTCCTCGAACTGCTGGAATTATGGGTACAAAATAGATCTATCAAGTTACCACCTGTGCGACACCCACCCACCGAAGAAGACATGTCGAATCTAAAATACAGTCACTTCCACAGATCTGACAACTATCCCACTAGCGAATGCAATGGTTTAAGGCTTATCTCCAGAGAAAAGATTGACTTAGGAGAACTATGCCTGGGACTAAAGGTGTCCACAAAGATCCCCTCCCAGTCAGGAGCTTCACTCTCTCTGGGGACTCAGTCAACGGAACTTTCCAATCCATGATAAAGCACATATGTGAACTTCTTTACTTGTCAAAGGCGCAACAAAAAGATATCTTTACCGCCCTCAATCGTGTTGTGTTAGGTAAGCTTCTACTCTTCGCCGAAAAAGATACTGCATATCCCAAGTCCGCTTCAGATGTGGTCATCCAACATAATAAGAAGCTTATCTGGGGAATTCTCACCACTGCTTTCCTCAAGGACGCTGAGTTTGATAAAACACTAATCGATGCAAGCACCGACGTCAATATTATCACTATCAAGACTCTGACAGCTGCGGGAATTTCCAGGCATGAAGCTACACACTCGCCGAATGTAATCAAGAATTTTGAAGGGAAGTCCAAGAGTGCTTACGGCTACATCACTCTTGAGGTGAAAACAAGTGACACCCGAACACATGCCAAGTTTCACATTGTCAAAGAGGATCCAAGTTATGGCATGATTCTGGGATGCCCATCGGTCCATAACAACAAGATGGAAGTGAGTGTATCTGTTTTACCAGCGCCAAGACCTCCAAGACTCTCAAACAAGCCGGCAAATACCAAAAATTTCCTATCAAATGAGTTTCACCGCACAATGAATCTGGATGTGAAGCGATTTCCATAAGAGGACATGGCATCATTTGTTCGAAGGTTTCACACAAGTAAGTCACATCCAACCAACTCTTTTGCAACCAACAATCCCACGTCCCATCAAAGCTTGGGGACTTGACCCGGATATCAACCCTACTCTGACTCGACTATGTGAACGGGAAGCTGATCCTTTTCAAAATTTATCAAATGGGTATGGATTGACTCTACTGGAGATAAGAAAATTAGTAACCCGGTTATTCAGAAGACATGTCATGAAGTTAAGGGGACTGAACCCAATGCCTCCCATATTGGAAATATGGTGAAGAAGATAACAACCTCTCTTAAAGAAGAGCCGTATCTCATTATTGAAACCTTGATCGGAGGTTACTACAAGCTTGTCAATACTGACATGCCAAAAGGGATGGTCATACATGACAAGTGGCTGACAACTCTCAATGTTTAAGCATTCTACCAACACCTCACAATATTTCCCTGTTTTATGCAATATTTATAATTCCTCCAAAATGTTTGCAATATCTTGCATTCAAGTAATGTATTATTTCTTTTCTTAAAAAAAGAATCCCTTTGAAAATCATTCAAAAATCTCTACCTGCTCAAAATCCCAAAATAAAACCATAAAAGAACCATGTGTCTCAGAACCTATGAAAACTTAGAAAATCTAGACAAATTCTTGGTTCAGCACCTTCGGAGTATGCCTTTTCTACCTGACCAAGAGTCTCAGTTGCAATCTTCAACTCTCGGGAGAGCCTCTCAACTTCATATCAAGCTTTGGTGACTGTCTCCAAGTTAGAAGACACACCTCCCTCCTGCAAACGATTTGCAATAACTTTTAGATGACAACGAAGCCATGTGACATTAAGCTCAGCTTGTTCAGCCTCATCCAAGGCATCCTTCCAGTATTGAAGCACTATCTCAGAGACTTTTCTATGGGGAAGAGCAATTATCTCATGCACAATCAGCAGCAACACAAACACATTCCTCTCCAGAGTACGATAGTTTTCAGGATTACCAATAAAGAAATGGTCAAACTTCTTCCATATCTTGGTATACATCTCAGCGTAGGCGGACTAAACAATAAAACCCCTAATACACACGTGTTCATGTCGAATCCTATCAAATTTGAAGTCAAAGTTAACTCCAGCATTCAGATGCATCATCATCCTGTACAAGGACACCGCTCAAAGTGCTTTCTTCAACAATCGCGTCAGGGAGAGTTTTCTCATGATTTTGAGTTGGAAAAGACACGTCACCAGCATTACAGTTCATGGTAATTTCCATTCCTTCATCTACAAGATCACCTCTCTATTTTGGTTCGCTTCCCCCCTAAAAACAAAGACACTATAGATATTATAAGTTAAAATATCTCAAGCACAAGAAATTCAAGCATAATTATGAAATTTATAAAATATGTTCATTAGAAACCTAAACATTCGTTATAAAGTGTTTTGGATTATGACATATGGTTTAGAAAGGTTATGGGTCGTTTTTTGCAAAAATGTTGTCATAAACATTTTTGTACTGCCTTCCGGAAGAACTGAAACTGGCGCTGATTGGTAAGGAATCTGGGGGGTGAGATATATAACGAATGATTCATATGGATGTCTACTACAACATACTACAAGGTAAATCTAATCGGATAAACGAGCTAATAAGGGCGGCCGAAACCCTCGACTACATGACAGCTGAAAACCTACAGAATTCTGCCTGAAAAGTTTTGGACTCTCGGTGTCAGGTCCTTTTCACCTAGCAAATGGACTCCAAATCCATAAATTATTTTTGAAAAAGTTATCTCTTTCTCTTATCTAAAGAATGATGGGTCAACCACCTCATTCCGACTTCGTACGAAGATTCTACAGCCGTTACAGCAAGACCCGAATCTGAATTTTTTATGACGACGAAAATCGTCAAAATTCTTCTTGAAATCACGTATGGTTCTACATATTTGGTGGTCTAAGAACTATAATCATGTTATTATGATTATAAAACAATAAATTAAACTTATTTGGATCTGCAACGAGTTATCGGAAGCCAAGGGTACTTCATAATATGACTCACCACCAAGTCCTTCGTCTTCAGCTCCGGATTCTTCAATTTCTACAGTATGGAACGATTCTTCAGGCGCCTTTTCATATTTTTCTTCTTTCTCAGTGCTTCCAACAACGACGGTACTTTCTGATGCCAAGGTATTCGTATTGCTAGTCTTCTAAGAACAATAGTTATTCATAAGAGTCAGAATTCATCAAGTTCGACCAAAACGTAAGATTTTACAACTCAGGAATTTCCAAAAGAAGCTTTACTTACAACATAGGGTGATGAGGTGCCAAGGACAGCTGGGAGACGAAACTTAAAAGTTTGAGTCACCTCGTGGAGTTTCACTCCCAGACTATGCAAAGGTACTTGTCAGGACAAAGAATAGATGTGCCTCATATAGAAAAGAAGAATAAAAAAAAATGCAAGACACTTACTTTCTTCTAGGGACGGTCTCCACTTCCAGGCATAATTACTCGTGGTCTCTTTTTTATACTGGGGAAAGGCGTCCGCTGTAATATCAAGCACATGATGTTCTGGGTGCCATGACTGCAAGAAACAAATAAAATACTTAAATTACTGAATAAAGGATGGTGATTGAACGAAGGATGATTCAAGATACTTGTGTCAAGTTGGTGATCGGGTCGCGCCTTGCTCCAGAGGTAATCTTTAAATTCGGACGAGATGCTAACTTCTCTTCAGAAGGATCACCGCGTACATCAGAGGTCTCAGTCGACATGAAGTTCTTAAGGAGAATAAGATGTGTGTCCCAGAAACCGACATATTCATCAGTGATACATCCTTTTCTATTGGCCTGGAGAAAAGGAATGCTTCGACCGGGAATGTTGTGGGCACCCTCAGATCGCTGAAGCATTTCTATAGAAGGTGCCCTGGTACGGAAATGAAGAATGGAATGATCGAAACCCATGTTTCATGTCTCCCTATCGATATTATAACTCTGGGTGATCTAATTACCAGAGTAAAGAACAAGGATATACCCTGGAGTACAACTATTCATAAAAGTGGCCTCACCAACTGAAGCAATATTACTCTCATCACTTGAATCAGAGCGAAGGACAACATCAGGTTTCCTAGCAAAAGTCTGCGGCGGAATCACATGTGGAAGCCTTGAATCCCAAGGTCTGAAGTTCAGTTTTTTCTCATTGTCCATTAAAATAATAAGACTAACAAAAGAAAGTTTCTTTCCACTCCAACAAAGTATTCTGGCATAATCTATCCATGCACTCGGATAAGAAGGCGGAGCGTTTGGCGCATATCCGGGAAAATATTCCCATAACCAAGTTTTCATAAACATAACAGGGGTAAAAGACTCTACCTTGGCATGATCATTGGAAATCCTCATGTCACGAATGAAAGTATCCAAATGAGAGTATAAGGAACCCAAAAACAAAGTACCAAGAGGAAGATTTTTTCCACCAGCAAGCACTACAACAACCGAAACAAGCGGAGGCTTCAATTCACCTCCAGGAGAATCTTCGAATATGTCTCTAGAGAGCCAAAACACAAGGAACACGGCAATACATAAATGATGATCAACAACGAGGTCGCCAACACTTGTACTACCGTTCCACCAGTGGTCAACCCAAGTCGAATAATTTTTTTATCGCAACGACGAGACTTACGTAGCTCATCCAATTTTCCGAATAAAGATGGCGCCATATTTCTTCTCCTGGTCAGACCATTCGACAGGAATATCACCAACAACTGGAAGTTGCAACAAGACCGCCATATCCTCTAAAGTGATCGTTAACTCACCCCAAGCGTATGCTGCTGAATGAGTTAGACCGCACCAACGGGAAATAAACACAAGCAATCTTTTTGTATCTTTGTTGTTTCTCAAAGTCTCAGACACTCATACAACGTGGAATATCTTAGCATTTTTTAAAACCAGCTTCACCTGAGGATTATTCAGCATAACTTTAGTCCATCTTTTCCATTCAAGTAAAGGAGTTTGAGATGCCTTAAAATCAACAAATGAAGTCATGTATTCTCCTCTCTGCAAACAACACCTGACAAGAGCCTGTGGATAAATACTCTGAGGCTGAGGAGCGCTATTGATGTTCGGAATAAAAATGCCAACTTAATCAGGATCAACAACCTCTTCGACAACACCCTCAAAGAATTTTTTAGAGATGCTGCGAACATCATCTAGAGAAACAACATCAGAAATTTTGCTTCTGTCACGACTAGAAGCAGTAGCAGCATTATCTTCATGATTGTTAGACATCCATAATGGGTTCGAATAATATTTACGTCAATAACTGGATAATCATGCTCAAGGTTTGGTTTTATTTTATGTATACATAGTATTGGTATGCAAATACATACTTATATACATATACACAGTATTAAAGAAGATTGTTATAAATCCTAGCATACTTGGTTGAGCTTAACAATGCTACAGTGAAGCCAATGAAGGATTTCTACAGTCAGAGACAATAATTGTGAAATTAGGGTTTACCTACAAGAGGTTGTCAAGAAAAAATCGTTATCAAATCAATGCACCAAAAACATGCTTACACTAGTAAAACAAAGGGATTTTCATCACGGTATTTTACCGTGATCAAAGGTCTATGGTCACGGTATTTCATTGTTGAGAAATCGTGTCCAAAGCCTGTGAGGCTAAAAGGGCACCAATTGGTTAGGGTAAATTTCAAGGCTACTTCGTTAATCCACCGTGACCATCAACTTTAATAGTCACGTATTGTTACTGTACACCGTGACACATTCGCTCATTGGTCTTGGAATGCTGAAATACACCGTGACAAAATTTGTTCAATGGACACGGTTTACATATTATACCGTGACTAATTTTTATATTGGTCATGTATCTCATATATTCACGTTGTCCAAACCATCAAACATATGCAACACACTTTTTTGGGTATTGTTTTGAGTCGTAAACATCTTTACGCTTAACAAAGAAGATAATGATTGAAGCAGTAACGAATAATCTTAATGAAATTACTAAACATTACATTTGAATTTTTACGCTTAACTAAGAAGATAGTAAGCGAAGCAGTAACGAGTAATCTTAATGAAATTCCAAACATTACATTTGAATCTGATTACACATCGTGAAAAATCAACATAGTTTATATTATCTTGATATATAAATTCTATTAAAGTTAATAACAGGGACATGACAATATAATCAGTAAGTATCAGAACATGCACACGCGTTTGCATAAAATAGTAGGAAGGGAAGCCTCCAGCAAAGTTTCGAAAGGACAACTGCATCTCCATTGTGTGCCTACTCAATGTTTTGTTTACAAAAGAATCCTATGTACACTCATACTGCAATAGCTACTCTAAATTCTTCCACTAGGATGTCACTTAGATGCAAAGAAGAGAAAAATAAAACAAAATGTACAAGTCAAGTTACACTGCAAGATCTTATACTGCATAAGTGCGTAATAACTCTCCGAAAAATGAATATAATCTTTTATCAAGGAGAATGCTAATTGTTAAATCAATGCTAGCAATCTTTTCTCGTCATTAACCTTATAAGAAAATCATCAAATTCCATTTTGAATCTACCATGCATAGATCTATTGGTCAGTGGAAAAAATCATGTCAAATATGATGAAGAAGATCAATTAAGAATGTTGGGCTGCATAATGAACAACCCATTCTTTTCATATAAGTTCAGTTAAAATGCCACTCACAACCTTAATAGGTCATCAATAACTAAATGTAAATTCAGCTTGAGTGGAAATTAAACCTTATCAACCTTGTTATAACTTGAAGCTTTTGGATGGTACTTTCTGCAAGGGAATGAGCACCATCATACAATGAATGTGCTTCGCTATCAAACTTTGCAAAGTAGAAACACCTAGCTGATGTCATATATCAAAGCAACTTCAGTTGAAACCTGATGTTCATTACGGGTGTCACCTAATTCACAATTCTTAACCATTACAAGTAATGCAATAAAATTTGATCAAAATAAGGAATAGAAAATTAGACCTCTGTCTAAAAAAGACATTTGTTAAGTGCTGATCTTCCAGCAAATGCGGCTTTTCCTGGAGTTCCTTTTTTTTCTTGCAGAGGTTATAAGAGTCAGAAAGATCAGTTGTATTCTGCCAATAATAAACAGTGAAAAAATCAAACCATAACATTAAATATGATAGTATCATTATAAAAACCACATTTTATAGTAATTTCCAAGGCGCTAAATTAACTCAGGATGCATAATTGACAACTCCTAAAGACTAAAAGATAAAAAAAAATAGATGAAGAGTAAATTATCCAATGTCTTCCAAACCTGAATCAATCGGCAGTAATAGACCACATGGAACAGATTAAACCAGTAACTGATCTCGTGACCAAGTGAACACAATCGAAGAAGACAGAAGTTGAAGCTTTGACGTATACGTTCGCCTTTACATATTCCAAAACCTGGCAGTAAAAATAAAAATAAATTCATTCATTTACCTACTCAAGTCACAAAGACACTTATAAGAACATAAAATAACTTAAAAAAAAACACGAAAAAAAAAACATGCTGCACTCATCATTTGTTTTTAACGGAGTAATCTTATTCTTCTCTCAACAATGGGAAATCACAAGGTCGACAAATACTTGAAATCGTGTAACTTTAATGAAAAGAATCCAAACCACTATGTATGAAGGAATATAATCTCCCCAATCTCATAGAAGTTGTATCCAACTAACACCAAAAGATGCCTCATTTCCAAAAGCTTACTACATCCCTTAACCGCACAAAAAATTATCAAAAAGGAAAACTCAAACTCAGTTAATTAAATCATACACACTTAATACTGTACAATTTACAGCAGTAGAACGAGCAAAGTAGAATACATTTAGTAGCCTATAACCAACAAACTCTTCCTAACTTAATTTTGTGACACTGTGTATTCAATTTCAACATCTGTGACATCAAAATACCAGAGAGATCTCAAATGAACAGAAAGGAATATACCTCTTGTAAACCCTCATGAGACTATAACTCGTCCGCTAGGGACACCTAGGGGTTTAAAGGCTTGTTACACATGCTAAGTGTAACCGTTTTCTCAATTAAAGGGAGTTGTTGTCTTTTAGTTTAGTTTAGTTAGGTAGTTTGCTCGAGGACTAGCAAAAGGTAAGTGTGGGGGAATTTGATAGGTGCATTTTTTGCATTAGTTTGATACTCTAATTCATTGCTTTATTGTTAGTTTTCATATTATTATGCTTTGATTTTGTTTGTTTATGAGTATTTAGGAGTTTTGAAGTGTATTCCACCAAAAAAGAAGAAAAGAGTTCATTATGACATAAAATGAACAAGGAAGTCAAGTGCTACAATTGGAGCTAAAGGACCAAATAGAACTTATTCAAATCCAATATTTATTCACTCTATTTGAAGGAATTGAAATACAAAGCCAACGCAAAAAGAATAAGGTCATTCTGACATCAGATGTGAAGAAGTTATGGGAGAAACAAGCTTTGAAGAATTGAGTCTACAGAGAATAGTTCGGCTACTAATTGCTTAGCACGAATCAGCCGAACCTAAAGCAGAATAATCAAGTTTTTGAAGTATCCAGGAGGATGTTCATCCATAAAATGATCTAATGATAGTATCCGAAACCCAAGATGAGTTTTGGACAAAGTTTACATAGAGATGTTCGGATAATAATGAGTTTGGAGCATAACATCCGAACTTTGGAGCAAGTTTTAGACAAAAAGAGGTGAGTGTCCAGAGGTAGGTTCGGCTGGTAATTTCCCATCCAGTGGCCGAACCTGACACTACTTTGGAGCAAAAATCACTTGTCAGGTTCGACTGAAAGGTCCACACAATAGTAGCCGAACCTAACAACTTCCTGGCACACTTTTGACGCATTTTGACTATATTTTTGAGGAATATGGGTCCCAATGAAGCTCCAAAGACCTAAGTTCAAGATAACTATATAAGAAGACTTCCTAAACTTTGGAGAGGATATACAAGACACTTTACAACGCAAGGAGAACAAGGGTTTAGGGTTTGGAGTTTCGATTGAACATCACGATTTCTAGGGTTTGCTTTACTAGCTTTCTTCTATATATTTTCCATGGATTTTGAGAAATCCATGATGAGCTAAACCTTTCATATTGGTTAAGGATGTATTTGGATATCATAAACATGTTACTTGATTAATACATTAGTTTTGTTATCTTGATAAAATCATTAACGTTCTTGTTCTACCAAATATTATCACCATGTATGAGTGTTTGTTTAGGAGCGCTACTAAATAACCATGAATTCATATCTATTGCTAGACTAGGGTTTTAAGATACATAATTATTGATGAACCTTGTCATAAGTAGCTGTAGATGGTGGGTTTTTTACAAGGATAAAATAGTAAATCACCTCTCAATACTCTGGTCTGAGAAATACCAGACTTTTAAAATTGTGTAAAAAAGCTTATCCCTACTCTCTCTCAGGCACATATCCGTGTCCTCTCTATATATGTCTGTCCAACATATACGATCAAATTGATGAATTTAATCAATATCATTACTACACAAAAAAAATCAGAACAACATTGGCGCACACGATAAGTTTCCCAGATGTTCTATGATTTTACATAAAATCTCTTGGGATCCTAGATATATTGCACACTAGTATAGAGCAATTTAAAATCCAACATATATGATCAAATATATGAATTTAATTAATATCCATTATCATACAAAATCATTAGAACAACACTGGCGCACACGACAAGTTCCTCAGATGTTCTATGATCTTTACATAAAATTTCTTAGGCTCCTAGATGTATTGAAAACTAGTATAAAACAATTTGATTATAATTTTCGGGTGTTATATTCCACAGTTGAATCCCCAAAATTACTTACATTAATATTTATGTTCAAATTGAGCAATATTAACCTATTAAAATAATATTTATTTATTTAATTAATTAAAATATCATAGTTGTGCTTAAATTAAATAAAATATGACTTTATAGATTCTACTAGCTAAAAATTGTACCTAGTTGCATTGATTCTTTGCTTAAAGAGACAACCAATGCAAAACGAAAAGGGTTTTAAAGCTCTTCGCAACACTAATAAACGTGTCAAAAGCGTTTCAAAATTCCCAAACCCTAATTGGGATTTGAAAATATAAATCGCAACATTTGTAAACGTTGTAAAAACGTGACCAAAAGTATTCCAAACTCTAATTAGGGTTCGAAGATGAATTAGTAACAGTTTTAGCGTTGCAAAAGTGTAACAGAAAATGTCTTTTTGAATTAATTAGGGTTTAAAAACGGTTTGCAACACTAATAAGTGTTGCAAAAGTGTGCCAAAATCTCAAACCCTAATTTTTCCTGTGCGTCTAGCTCTCTAGCTCTCTTGCTCACGCGTCCTGCTTCTTGACATAAGACTTGCACGCCTACTCAAAACCGAGCATGAACATCATGTTCCTCTCGTAAAATTCTGAATTTTGCTTTTTTCCCCTCAACATGTGAGGCTGAGCACAAGAGTAAAACATGAACTTCCAGTCTTCTGGCAAGACTCTTTCAAACCCTAATTTTTAAAGAGAGGGTGACATCTCTACCTCTCTTGTTTCCAATGTGTATATAGTCAAACAACTAAGCTTACACAACTATCCTCAAGACAAGACTTCAAAACAGAATCAAGTCCACACGACTTGTGTTTCTTGTCAAATTTTGATAAAATTACTATTTTAACCTCAATATGTGAGGTTGAGTACAAAGAGTAAAACATAAGTGTCCTGCTTCTTATAAAAATATGAGACTTTCACGAGAGGAAAAGCTTGAAGTATCATCCTCTTCTATTCACATGAGGACAAGTTTGACGTCTCGTCTTCTTATATTGACTGAAGCCAAGTTTGACGTTCCTCTCCTATTTTACGTGATAGCGAAGTTTGACGTCCCTCCTCCTATATTTAACGAGAAAGCAAGCTTGACGTCCATCTTATATTTCATGTGAAGACAAGATGGTTCTCTCTTCTTCAATTTTCACGTAAGAACAAATTGGCTTCCTCCTTATATTCACTTGAAGGACAAAACTTGGTCCCCTCCTCTTATATTCACGTGAATATTCTGGTTTAAATATTTTAGGGTTTTAACAAGTCTCAAAAGTTCCTAAAACTATACTAGGCTTCTCACGAATATTTTTTATAGGAGGCTTCACTATAATTTTTCATACTCAACTGCATACTCTTGTCAATGCAAAAATCGACCAAGATGGATACACATTTCTAGTCTGCTAGACTCATAAGCTAGTCAAGCAAGACGTATCTATTTTAATTTAGTCTACTAGACTCATTAGCTAGTCGAATAGAACATATTTATTTTATTCTATCCTGCTAAAGTCACTAGTCAAGTCAAGCAGGACACATTTATTTTAGTCTACTAGACTCATCAACTAGTCAAACAAGACATGTTTCTTCTAGTCTGCTAGACTCATTAGATAGTCAAGCAGGACAAGTCTTCAACCAAGAGACCCATTGAGCATGTCTCAATCGATTTAACATTAGTATTGATTAATAATACATTATACACGAGACATCAAATATCACAAATGGGGGGATATGTATTAGGGTTTTGTTCTGGTGGTCTACGGAATGTGGTACGCCCACTAAAGAGAATTTCTGGAAAGGTTGATAGTAGTTTGGTTGAGGAGTGGGAGGTTGAGTAACTGACTATTCAACCTTAATTGAAGTGGAGAGCAGTTTTCAATACCTTCTCCACCTTCTCCACTTCACCACTACTCAACCATCGACAGTTTCTTCCAGAAAAGAGGTCGAGTGGTTACAATAACTATGATATAAATAGATGTTCAATCTATTGAATAAGGATAACACAACAATTGACCAAGTTTTGAACACGAGTTTTCAAGAATAAGAGAAAGAAATATATACAAGCTTTACACAAGTTTTTTCTACACGACAACGAGTTTACCATTAAACAGGTCTAAAAACAGAGCAATTCAAGTTAATTAATCTTGATCATCCAATCTTCTCAGAAGACTTGTTCATAGCTATTCACACCAACTACATCTTACAGAGTCTGATACTCTGACCTCATTCTTCTCTCGCTTCCTTCCTTAAGACCAACCCTTCTCCTTCTCATTTTATGACTGAAGCAAGACTGGAACGAACATAGCTTGGTTTAGGCCAGGATTGTACAGATTGATCTCTCGAATCTAAACAAAGTGCTTTAACAACACAAATATTTTAAGGATTGACGAATTATCACCTGCTCACCCCATTTTTCCCAAAATAACCTTTAATTTGTTTTTCCCTACAAATATTTTGGCGATCACAATGGGAGATCAATCTCTTAGTTGCAAGAACAATTTTTCGATTTTCTTAATTTCATCAATTTTCTCAATTTCAAGATGGTTGATTATAGGAAGGGCTCAAGAGTATTAGATTACAATTCCATTTTTCCAAATACTGGCAAAATCCCTCTTACTACACCAAAATTTGTTATGCCCGGTCAAATTTCTGTTAAGACTGTAGAATTCAAAGTCTAATCGCTATTGAAGATCTGACAAAAATTTTGAACGATGTTGTAACAAATCAAACTGAAATTGTCAAGACCCAAGACAAGGTGTTCACCCTTTTAGAAATTCTCATAGATCAGTTATCGAAAGATACGATTTATGTCTCCAACGATGATGATAATGATAAGACTTCTCCTCACACTAAACGTGAACTATAAAGGAGCCATCAACCTGGTCCTACTACTTATGAAGAGTCAGAACAGTTCCTTTGAAAACAAAAAGAAGATTCGTCATATCTAACACGTTACTATCTAGGTCTTTACAAGAAAGGGATGATGATATCCTATAAATCTCTTTTGGAAGATTTGTGTTCCCAGACCTTATCGGAAGCTGCTAAGCGATCGACTATAATTGCACTTGCCTTGCTGGAAAGAACAATATCCATCAGAGAAAAAGAAACATGCAAGACTCGTAGCATTCGACGTCGGACTCATAAGCATTTGTGAGTACTATGAATAAAGGAGGCAAAAGGAAAACTCTAATGCCAGAACATTGTCCCAAGCGTGGAGCACCAGCACCAGTCTCAATGTCATCCTCAACAGCAACGAAGAGAAGCACCAGATGCCCCGAACTTCCCACTTTCAATCGAAGAAGTAATTAATTTTTTGGAAATTTGGATACAAAATGGTGCCATCAACCGACCTCGTGTTCGACATCCACCAACGGTACAGGAAATGGAAAAACCTAAATATTTTCATTTCCACAAATTCATTAATCACCCCACGAGTGATTGCTATTCCCTGAAGCAAATCTTCAAAGAGAAAATTGAGTCAAGAGAATTGGATTTGGGGACTGAAGGTGTATGTAAGAACTAGAGCTTCCCTATTTCCGTAAAATGGAAAATTGATAAAAGCAGCGATGCAGGAGAAGTGGCTCAGGGTATTTTACGCCTGAAGCATCCAGGGATATTTGCTTAGTTTGTTTGTAATTTCAATTGCTTTAAAACGGATGCAAGACATTTGCATTCAGTACCAAATTCCCTTTTCAGTAATTGAATTTCAATCTTATTAGTTCAAAATTCCATGTTGATGCAAATATAAAATCCTTGCAATCATACTTATCAAATATTCAATCAATCAAATTCAAACCAAATAAACAAAAACAAACACGTCTATCATCTCTCTCAAATAATAAAAAAATATAGAAATCTAGAAGCCTAAGGGAAGCCGGCCAACAATGGCTTATCCCTATTAGAGAGAGCCTCCTTCATATCTTTTAAATCATCCTTCTTCAACTCCAACTCCTGAGTTAACCTTTCAATCTCTGCCTCCTCATACTCAATAAAGTCTGAAGAGGGGATTACACTTGATGCATCCTGTGACTCCTTAACAGCATCAATTCCACGACCAAACCAAGCCGTGTTGAATCCCAGTCGGTCACATGCCTCCAGATGATATTTCCAATTTGCAAACATCCACTCAGCAATAGTAGCACTTGTGACAGTACACATTTTATATATTGAAGATAGTACTTCATTCATACGAAAAACAAAAATGATAGTGTCTTCATATTTCTTTGTAGTAGCAATGTGGCCATTGTTGATAGACACAATTTTTTTTCTAAATTACGCTCGACTATCTACTTTGATAGTATTCGATTTTGTTCTTATTATGGGTTTTTATGTCTTTGTAGATATTTTTGGAGAAATAAACACTTGGGAAAAATGTGGTTCAAAAGTGTTAAAGGAACCCAAGTTAAAGGCACCCAAGTTAAAGGCACCCAACATTTTGAATGACAAATTTCGGCGGGAAGAAAATTTTTTCTTCACGTACAAAAACAGGAAACCTTGTACGGGATTCAGAAACAAGTTTTTTTGGAAATCTTCTCAAGATCTATTAGGAAAGAGTTTATTATAAGTATCATTCTCATAATAGAATCGATAAAGAGAGGAAGAAGAGAAATCAGGAAAAAGAAAAATCTGTTTTTGGAATGTTTCTCATCGGTGATCTGCCAAGAATTAGAAGAAGATTTTAAAGAAGATTTGTGGTTGTTTTGGAAGAGTAGTATATATACAAGGGATTAGAAGAGATTGAAGAGGGGGGAGAATCATTGGTGAAGCTTAGAGAGAGATCAGAGTCGCGAAGAAGTGTACAGACAGAAAAATTTCTGCTGGTGCAAGACGAACACGAAGAACAAACTGCAAACCAGAACTGTCGTTCATAGTGTGGTGAAACTGTACTTTTTATGCCGCACCATCAGTTCGTCCTTCTTTCCCATACTCTTTTAATACTATTTGTAGCGCACAGAACTACTCACTGTAACGCTTATAAGCGTGTCAAAAGT
>JAJJMC010001038.1:0-11042 GCA_023531435.1 Papaver californicum
GAGAACCACACAATCAATATTAAAAATATCAAATATCGAAAAGGCATGAAGCATCTGAGCAATGGATTGCATGAACGACACATATGATCGAGAAAGTTGAAGTACATCGAATAAAACAAACAGCATTAAATGATGGAAGATCGAAAAAGTAAGAATAATGATTACTTTTTCATCTTGATAATTGAGAAAGTAAAGGTAATAATTACTCCAGTTATTTTAATGATCGAGATGATAGAAGTCTAAAAAGATAGGAAGACACGTGTCGAATATATAAGACATCGAACCAAGAAGCAATTAAAAGTGATCTGTCACCTAGTGATCGCACCAGATAAAAAAGGAAATACAAGAACGATGGGCACATCGAAAGAAAATGGATCGAACCAAGGAAAAGGCAATCCAAGAAAGACGACAAGACTGGATAAAATGACACGAGAGCATCGACCCAAAGTAGAATCGATCTAGAACGATGACCAAACTGGAGAAAATGACACGTTGCACAAAGTGGGACCCAGTAAATAAATCTATAAATAGAAGAAGCCAAACAACAAAGAAGGGGTCGGGAAAAAATAGGAAGAAAAACCTCAGAAAGAAAGAGAAGATATTTTAGGTATGAATCTAGGAGAAGTAACTATATTATGGAAGGATTACTTGTACTTAATTAATCAATTTGTAAAAATGATAGCTCAAAGATGTTAAATTTGAGTAATCATATATATCGTATAGAAAAGATTTTATGTTTGGCACAGAGATGATTTTATAAAATCAATACAAAGATGTTTGGGTGTTACTCGATTTCAACTTTAAATTGATATGTGAGAATATGATTGGTTGTTTAGTCGAAAAGATTTTTTGGCCTAAACAATTCGGCGATAGAAACAGGGACGATTAAAGGATTTATCCTACCTGATGAAGGAAAAAAGGTTTTAATTTCAAAAATAAGTATGTTTATTTGACATGAAAAATGTTTGAAAAGATAGTTAAGAATAGGAAACGAAGGATTTTATGAATTAGGAAAAAATCAGATTTGTAATGGGAAGAATTCACAGTTAAAGCAATAAATAGGATCTCTTATGATTTTGACGTATAAGAGTTCATTTTGACTGATTTTCTGAGATATTTTTAGATATCAAGCAAGGAAAGCAATCAGCAAGGCGAAGAATAGTTAAGAAACAACAGGATCTGAAAATTATGTCTCAAGACGCTAATTCTGGGAACCAAAATGGTAATGAAGACTGGGAGAATAGACAGGAGGAAGGAAGAGAACCAGGACAACAGCAAAGTAACGAGGGAAATCATACCCCAAATCAAGAATTAACACCAAATACAGTGGTTCAGAATTACTCTTCAGATCATGGGAGTTCTCAAAGAAGAATGCAGCAAATACAGGATTTATTAGAAGAAATAAATGAAATGAGAGAGGAGCAAAAAGCAAGCAACCATCGAATTGAATTACTTGCAACCGAAAATCAAGTTTTAAAAGATGTAATTCAAAGAAAGCAAAGACCAGCTGTGACAAAAATACGGAATCAGGAGGTAATGTCAAGTAGACAAATATCGAGAAGTGAACACCGGAATCCAGATCAAAGAATGGTCCTATTAGGATCGACATCTCGAGTAAGAAGGCAACAAGAAAAAGAGATTTTACGAACCCAATGGGAAACATGCTTGGAAACGATGGAACAAATGAAAGAAGAAATTAAAGGATTAAAAAATAAAGAGGGGGGAAGAATAGAAGAGGTATTGAAAGAAGCAAAGCGAACTCCGTTAGCACAACATTTAACATGTGTATCATTACCAAGAGAATATAATATACCAATATTCGAATGTTACGATGGTACCAAGGATCCAACGTCACACTTAAAGTATTATAATCGAGTGATGACCCGGTGGGACGATCATGAAGCAATCATGTGCAGATGTTTTCCATCTAGTTTAACAGGGACGGCATTGTTGTGGTACGACAGATTACCGGAAAATTCCATCCATAATTATGCACAGTTGGTGAGGAAGTTTCTTGAAGCATACATGTATAATAAACCAGTTGATTCAGGGGAGGACAAACTTTATTCATTGACATCTTGGCCAGAAGAATCGATCCGATCATATACAGCCAGATGGCATGCGATATGTCAAGCAATAGGTGAATTAGACCCAATAACAACTATAAACCATTACAAATGGGGGATTGCTGATCGGAAAAGCCAGCTTTTTGTTGAGATTCACCGAAATAACCCAAAAACTGAAGGCCAATTAAGAGAAATAATAGAAACATGTGCGAGGCTCCAAGACATACAAGAGCAAGGATCGAGAATCAATCCAAGAAGTCAAGGAAATACAAGGAGAACAAATTCAGTTGAGGAATCACCTGATCAGAAAAGGAAATTTCTTCCGAAATTTGAATCAAGAGAATTAAAGCACCCTCGACAAGGATATGGTAAAAATTTCGCTCAGCAATTTCGAGAAAGAACGTTCACCAAGCTTAACATTTCATATTTCAGATTATTTAACATTTTGAAGAATCGGCCAAATTTTCAATGGCCAATAACAAAGGGAAATCAACCAGAGTTTACGCAACATTCAAAAGACTATTGTGAGTATCATAGCTATAAAAGGCATACAACAAACAATTGTAGAAATTTTATAGCCTTAGTACAAAGGATGGTCGATGCTGGAGAGTTAAAGGAATTTGTTCAGAAAATTGAACCAATAAAGAAACATGATGAAAGCAAGGCAATACGCATTCCATATAATGAGCAAACAATTAATACGATATCATATGCGGAAAAAGATAATACGGATTTAAAATGTAGCAATCAATAAAAAACTGTGCAAGAGAATTCGGAACCATGAAGTCTTTAAAGTTCAAGGAAGACAAACAGAATTATGGGAAGATTGGATGGCGTGTCCCTTGACATTTTCTGCACAAGAAGTAAACCAAGAAATTGAGATGCATAATGACCCTCTTGTGTTAACATTATTGATATCAGGCTGGAATGTGAAGAAAATACTTTTTGATGGGGGCAGTTCATTAAATGTGATGTTCTATAATACATTTTGTAAAATGGGTTTTAAAGAAGATCAGCTGATCCTATCACGATACATCATTTACGGGTTTAATGGAATATCTTCCAAGCCAAAGGGAGACATTGATCTTGAAGTTTCAGCTGGACCAATCAATATTTTGACAAGGTTTAGTGTTGTGGATGCACCATCACCATATAATGCTATAATTGGAAGACGATGGGTTCACCAATTGAAAGGAGTGGTATCAACATATCACCAATATTTGCGATTTCCAACACCGCAAGGAGAGATGGAGATAAAGGGTGATCAAGAAGATGCTAAGTTTTGTATAATGACAGAAACAAGAATGAATGAGGAACAGGAGCATCTACAACATAAAAGAAAAAAAGAACGAAGAGTTAAAGCAAAGGAGGAAGAAATAAGTCAATATTTAGAAAAGCATGCAAAAAATAAAACGGTAAATGAAAAAGGAGAGAGCAGTCAGAGTCAAGAAATTCAGGTAGTCCAACATCATAAAGGGACGATGTAGCAATTAAAGGGAACCCCAACTCCAATTGGGATTCCAAAACCAGTCTTCGCCCCAGTAGAAGAAACAAAAGTCATAAATATTGGCACTACAGAATTGCCAAAACAGGTGCGAATTGGGATGTTAATAAAAGCAGATCTGGAACAACAGTTAGTTAAATTGCTTTGTGAATTTTTAGATGTATTCGCTTGGAGAATGGAAGATATGTCGGGGATCGATCCCAACATCGTACAGCACGAATTAAAAATACGTCCTGATGCAATTCCTTTTCGCCAACGGATACGAAAGGTCGCACCAGAATACCATGAACCAGTGGAAAAAGAATTAACTAAACTTTTAAGTGCAAGATTCATTCGGGAAGTACGATACCCCACATGGATTTCTAATATGGTGATTGTCCCGAAAAAGAACGGTGGAGTAAGAATTTGTATAGATTTCACTAATCTAAACAAAGCGTGTCCAAAAGATAGTTATCCGCTCCCGAACATAGACCAATTAGTAGATGCCGTTGAAGGACATGAAATGTTAGCATTTACGGATGGACAATCTGGATACAATCAAATAGCATTAGCAGAAGCAGATCAGGAACACACATCGTTCTTTACTCCACGGGGATTGTATTGTTACACCAGAATGCCATTTGGGTTACGGAATGCAGGAGCAACATATCAACGTTTAGTGGACGCGATATTCAAACCATGGATCGGAAAAACTTTGGAAGTTTATGTGGATGACATGCTAGTAAAAAGTAAATTATCTGATGATCATTTACAGAACTTGGCTGAAATTTTTGGTGCATTACGAAAATATAAAATGAAAATAAATCCAGAGAAATGTATTTTTGGTGTTACTTCAGGGCAATTTTTGGGATATTTGTTTACGAAAGATGGAATACAAGTTGATCCAACGAAAATAAAAGCAATAACAGATATGCCATCACCAAACAGTATAAAAAGTGTACAGAAGTTAAATGGTTGTTTGGCTGCATTGAGTAGATTCATTGCGAGATCATCAGAATGATGCAAGCCCTTTTTGATGTACTTAAGAAGAAAAATAAATTTGAATGGAACGATCGTTGTGAACAAGCATTTCAAAGTATAAAATTACATCTCGCCACGTTGCCAGCATTGCAAAAACCAGAGCCAGAAGAAATATTAACTTTATACATAGCGGCAACGGAAAATGCAATCAGTGGGGTAATGGTGCGAACGAATGAGAAGATTGAAAAACCAATATATTACATCAGCAAGACTCTGAATTCAGCAGAAAGAAATTATACCAGGATTGAACAACTAATTTTGTCAGTAGTATTTGCTACTCAGAAGTTACGCACTTATTTTCTTACTCATTACGTTCGTATATTAACAAAAGCACCATTGGAGTCAGTTTTAAAGAATACAGGAAAAGTAGGAAGAATAGCAAAATGGAATGCTCAGCTGGAACAATACAACATTATTTATGAAATACAAACTGCGCAGAAATCTCAAATTCTAGCTGATTTTCTGGCAGATTTTCCAATTGAGGAGGAATATGAAATTCAAGGACTGCCAGGGTGTGAAGAAAAAGAGCCATTGGATATTTTGGATTCAAATAGTTCACGACGATGGGAAGTTTTTGTTGATGGGTCGCGAAATAAAGAAGGAGCAGGAATAGGCATCGTGATTACAGCACCAAGGGGAGAACGTGTGGTACATTCATTTCGTCTTGAGTTCGAAGAGCATACAAATAACATAGTAGAATATGAAGCAGTGGTCCATGCTCTCAAACTCATTATTGAACTAGGAATAAGTGATGTTAGACTCACAAGTGACTCGCAGCTGGTAATTAGACAGATTGAGCTAAAATATCAAACGATTGATGAAGATTTGGAAAGATATAAAAACCTTGTACAAAATTTGACAAATCGTATTCCAAATATTGTTTTTCGACATTTGTCCCGAGAAAAGAATCGACATGCCGACGCACTTGCATATGTTTCATCTATGATAAATGATCCAACCATTAAAGCAGTAAAAATTGGGATAATGTATGAGCCATCCATAAGAGCACAAACATTAAACAGTATAGAAGAAGATAGTGCGATGGAAGAAATTGATGACCCAGCAATACGGAGTACCCCACTTACATCGCAACAAGAAGATGACCAACCAAACGAACCAGATTGGAGGCTCCCGATACATCAATATTTGCAAAATAAAGTGTTACCAACAGATTCTAAAGAAGCAAGGAAAATTCAACTCAAGTCAAACAGTTACCAACTTCGAGATGGAATCCTTTATCGAAATTCTTTCCTTGGACCGTTATTTCGATGTTTATCTCAAAAAGAAGGATTGCGAATTCTTAAAGAAATACATTATGGAGATGCAGGAAATCACAGCGGAAGACGATCGTTAGCATTAAAAGCCAAAATGCAAGGCTATTACTGGATTTCTATGCTAAAAGATTCGGAAAAAATGGTTCGAAGGTGCGAAGAGTGTCAACGATTTGGTAAGAAAATCAAAGCACCAGCTACAGAATTAAATTCAATACTTAGTCCATGGCCATTTGCAAAATGGGGAGTTGATATAGTTGGACCATTAGTTGAAGGAACAAAGAAAAGAAAATATTTAATTGTGGCTACCGATTATTTCACCAAGTGGGTAGAAGCGAAAGCATTAGCACGAATCAGAGACACTGATGTTTTTACATTTCTATTCGAGAATATCATTTGTAGGTTTGGGATTCCCGCAGCAATAGTTTCTGATAATGGAAGACAATTCCAAGGAAAGAATATCGATATGTTATTTGAAACATATAATATTCAAAAGCATAAATCTACACCTTTCTACCCCCAAAGCAATGGGCAAGCAGAATCCACAAATAAAACAATCGCAACAAACTTGAAGAAAACATTGGACGGATATTATAAAAAGTGGTGCGAACAGTTACATAATACATTATGGGCATATAGAACCACAAGAAAAACTTCAACTGGAGAATCACCTTATCTTCTCACTTATGGAGCGGAAGCAGTAATACCAACAGAGGTTATTTTACCTACAACCAGAACAGAAGCATGGGAGAAAAATCTTAATTCAGATCTTATGTTACAAAAATTGGATGACTTGGAAGAAAAAAGAGAGGTAGCACTCCAGAAGATGGAAAATTATCAAAGGGGATTAGCTCGAAAATACCATAAACGTGTAAAATCACGAAACTTTGTCCAAGGCAAATATGTCCTACGACAAATAACGGAATACCAAAGAGATAAAAATGCAGGAAAATTTGCACCAACATGGGATGGTCCATACATAATTCAAGCGTCAGCAGGACAAGGATCGTACTATCTCCAGAATATGCAAGGAGAAGTTTTACAGCATCTATGGAATGCACAATACTTAAAGCTTTACTATCCGTGAATAACAACGCGATGTTAACACAAAAGGCAGGTACATAGCCAACTAATTCAGTAATTACTTTTATAATTTAATCACTCCAGGAACATCGTATCTTGGAAAATACTGTAATTATTAATCAGAATTCCATTAATCTCGGAATATCATATACTTTGAATCCAAGAACATCATATCTTGGAAAACACAATGATCATTGATCAAAATTCCATTAATCCCGGAATTTCATAATACTTTGAGCGCTCAAAATTACTCCAGGAACATCATATTCTGGATTGCGTTGCGATTGACGACACAATCATATACAAAAGGTAAACATCCTTAAAGAATTTCACTAACAACGAAATTCTTATAAAGAAGGAGTTCCTTATTATTGGTTTATCAATTTTCAGAGTACAGTTCGGGACCAACCCTGTATCTTACCCCTGGCTCGGGTTTGTTTCGTATGTGTGGGATCTCAAACAACATGATTTGAGGTAAAAAGTACTTCAATTCATGGTACTCGGAAAGTTATATGATAGCCAAAAAGATTACTTAATCAAATTCTCTTGTGCAGGGAACAACTTTGGAAAAACGTATCAAAAGGTTACAAAAGAAAATTCCTACAAGAACAGACAGAGTACAAGATGGTGAAGCAAACAACAGACGAAATTATAAAGAACATAATCAAGCATCGGGAAGACTGGGTCGCGATGGTGGAGGGGGAACTACAGGCACAGAAGCACGTTTACTGAGCACTGAAGGATCGGATTGTGCACGATCTAAAGCAGTGTTGAAGGATTTTGTAATTTTTGCTTTAGCATCCTGCCGAACCCAATGAACAAAGTCGCGCCCAAAGTTGACTTCTTTTTGAAGCTCTTCGATCGTTTGTTGATCTTTTTCTATTTGAGCAACAAAGCTTGATTTTTGATCTTTTTCTTCATTCAATTCTGTAGTTAATGATACAATTTCTTGTTCACGAGCTGCAATCTTGGAAAGCTCAACAGACAATTGAGCTTGTAAACTCCGAACTTTTGTTGCACCAAGAGACACCTTGTTTTCAGAAGTCCTTAACTCTTCAGTGATGTTTTTCACTGTATCATTCATTGTGTTGAGTTCAGTTTCTGCTTGAGTTGCTCGATCTCTAACTTCATTAAGTTTTCTCTCCAGTTCTGAAAATACAAGAAAATATTAGATAAATTTTATGGTATAATAAACCAAAAGATCAGGTATACCAAAAAAGTACCTCTAATAACAGATTTAAACTCTATTTCTTTCAGAGTAAGCAATTTTACAACTTCTTGGTATTTTGACTCAGCTTTATTACGCCTCCAAGTGGCTAAATCAAAACTATCATTCAATTGAGTTAGTTTTTCTCTAACTACATTCATCTCTTTGTAGATTTCCTTTGCATGATTATTCAATTGTACCATTCTACGATCGTACCTAAATAGGGTTTCCGAGTTTTCCACTGGACCTAGGATAAAATTTAAATTCTTCATATAGATTAATAAAATAGAATAATAAGTAAAGAGGAATGAAAAATAAACCTTGATTTTGATTCTGAAGAACTTCGATAGTTTGAAGTTGTTCTTGTTGTTGCTGATGTTGTTGTTGAAGCTGTTGGAATTGTTGAAGTTGTTGTTGGAGAAGATTATTTTGTTGTTTCAACTCATCATTCGCTTGTTGTAGTGTATCATTTCTTCCCTTCATTTTTACTGACTCGCTCTTAAACAGTAACCCCAACATGGTGGCTCGAGCCTTATAAAATTTATAACCGCTAAATAAGCAATCATTACCATACTGGAGTTGAGCCAAAGCTTGCTGTGGAAGTGAATATGATGAACTCTCAGCAACAGCTAAAACTTCAGTAAAGGAAGAAGGAGGATTCACAGGAAATGTTTGCTCAAGAATATCGTTCTTAGACCACGCATCCTGAGCTTCATCTATGGGGATCGCACCAAGAGAATCACGGAATCGAGATATGAAACAAGAATCAGACTTAACAATGTCAGGATTGGATGAAATATTTTGAAGCCCCCGAGAAAGAAACCACTTGTAAGCCTCTTCTTCATCACCGATTAAATTAAGACCTTCATCAGTTCTGACACTGGCAATTTGGTCAGAAAGAGATTGCAGAATGACAGGATCGGCACTTGGTGTTTCAGCATCGACCGCAACAGCAACAGGAGAAGATCGAACCAAAGTCTCAGTAGGTACGATCGGTTCTGAAGAAACTCCAGTAGTACCCTCGACTTCGGTAGGGATCGAAACATTAGGAGCGATCGTACCAGAAGGAGGAAAAGTTTCTTTTTCAGAACGATCAATATCATTCGATTCTTCAACAAGAGTGACATTGGTTCCAACATTCACATTTTCTACGTCACCGGTCGGATTTACATCAGCATTATTCTTTTCCAACGAATTTTCTTCGTCAACATGAGTTACTTCATTCACTACATCAACAATATCTTCATCAATAACAACATCGTCTCCCTCTTCTTGAGGAAAACCAGAAAAAACTCCTAACGTACCATTATCAGGTACGGGAGTATCAAGCACAAAATCAAAAGGCAATAGAGAAATAATATTATAAAAATCGGTTGAAGTACCAGAAGGAGGTGCAACAATAGGATCGAACTGATCTGATACCCCAGTTTCAGCTGGGATCGAAGAAACGGGAATAACATCAATAGGATCGGACTGATCCAATGGTAAAACAATAACAGAACTTCCTTCTCCACTGTTTAAATTTGAAGTTATCCCTCCTATAACCTCATTGGAAAGCACAAGAGTTCTGGACTTTTTTTGCTTTTTCTCTGCTGCAAGGATTAATTTCCGTTTTCCCTTACCTTCAACTATGGGCTCGACCCTTTGTCTACCCTCGACAATTTGAACACCGCGATCAGATGAAGGAAGAGGAACTCCGATATCCAAAGAAGGATCGACCTGAAACCAAAAAGGTTCAAACATTATAAGAAGATACTAAAGATCGATACAATATATCTAAAAGAATGGAATTTGAAATGAAAAATTCGAACCTTGTATTCAAATCTATAATCATCAAAGTTTAATCTCCATGGACAATAACTCGGGAAACAGTTTCGAAGATGTTGAATTTCATTATGGGGGATGTCACCATATACCCAAGGACCTTCAATCAAAATAGGGGTACGATACCATCTGTAATCGTGTTCCCGACGGATTCTTTCATTTGAAGGAAAATCGACTTTGGTATATGGAGCTATCTTAATTCTAGGGTCGTCAACCTCTCGAAGTAAAGGAAATCCTTGGGAGCATTTGCGAACTGGACTAACACTCCATTTTACAAAAATTTTAATAGTAATACCATCACCATAAGTATTCTGGAAATTCTCAGGTGTATAGTAAGCACGTTCAGAAGGATCGGGAGTATAGCAGGTAAGACGGGTGCGACCCTCACTGCGAAGAATACATTCATCGAGAATTCGCCACCAATTACCATTATATTGTGTGATGGATCGAGGTTGAGTATGAGGAGCTCTATTGCGAGTAGCAAGAACTATAAATTGGAAAGGATTTTTTGTGTCATAGAAAGGGAGACGAAGACCAGCTTCTAAGGCACCAGCAGAAATTAACAATCTGTGATGGCTATAATGAAAATTTCTCATAGAATCATATGTCAACATGTCGGAAGTATCATCAAAGAAAGAAACCTTAAATCCTTGAAGATTATGTGTCCTCTTAAATTCTTCGATGTCCATAGATCGAAAACTATAAGAAGACAACGCCCGTTTACTTTTAAGGGCAGGATTAGGAATGTCAGGGGTAGAATTACGTACGGTGCGGGGTGCAGCAGGGGTAGGAATACCAGGAGATGAATCACGACGAGAGACGGCGTATCTCGAAGCAGTAGACCTACTTGATCTTCTGCTCTCACCTTGGTCACCAGAAGCATTAGACTTTCTATGAAGCATGATGTAAAATCTGAAGGAAAAGAGGCATAAGAGAGAGAAATTTAGCACAAAAAGAAATTATCTAGAAATCAATTATAACCATCATTTCAATCATGAAAAGAGAACATAAGTCAAGAAAAAATTACTTACATGAAGAAAAGAAGTGAACAAAAGTCAGGTCAAAGT
>JAJJMC010001043.1:4913-66124 GCA_023531435.1 Papaver californicum
CCCCCCCCCCCCCCCCCCCCCCCACCCACACACACACACACAAGTTTGCAGGTAGTCCTGAACTAATTAACATGGCATTCATCATCTCCTCAAGGGTTCGGTTTTTCTGTTCAGCCACACCATTAGATTGTGGTGAATAAGGAGAGGTTACTTCATGAATATGCCATGTTCTATGCTAAAATATCCTATAGGGATTACATATTCGCCACTACGGTCAGACCTAACAGTTTTGATGGAAGCACTCATTATTTGAAAGAATAATTGTAAATCGAAAGCATGAGACATCAAGAGTTTAAAACCAAGGATGACCCATCAAAAGAAAACACAATTATTTGAGGAAAACCATTTTTTCAATTTAATTCAAGGCAAATAATAATAAAAGAATTGTAAACTAAATAGATAAAATAGAAGTTACCACTTAATTATTGGAGAAACGTCGCCCTAGTGATGGTGATTAGCTCATTGTAATGGAAACACACTCAAAATATACTTTCGTTGCTCAATAGGTGTTTACAAAGAGGTAAGACAGGAATTTTGAGACACTTATAATCGTTACAGAGAAGTGTTCTCTGTGTTACAGACGAAGGAAAAGGAAACATGAATAAAGAACGGACCGTCACTGCAGTAAGATTAAGACTGTCTTAGCAGATGAAGGTACGACTGTAACAGCGACAGAATCAACGACGGTTCAGCAAACCTTATGTTCTTCGTGTTCTTCCTCTTCACAGCAGCAGCAGCAGTTTCCTGTCAACTTCTTCCGGTGCTCTGGCCGCTCCTGTCTAGTGATTTCCTCCTTTCTCTTTGATATATATAGGGTTATTTCTCAAGAATACCTACAAAAACATAAAAAATCATAAAAAATACAAAATCGAACACTAGTAAAATAGGTAATCGAGCGCAATTGAGACACAAAAATGTGTCTATCACATGACCAAGTCTACCATGCCAAACATTCAATGACACACAAACATAAGAAGAACCATTTTTATTCATTTCAACAGAGGTTACATTTAATTTGTAAGGCCCTCAGTCTTATAACCCTTTCCTACATAGTCTTTACCCTTAGTTACAAAAACTTTCCCATATTCAAAAACTAGTTTAAAGCCCTTATCATCTAACACACCACAAGATACAAGATTTTTGCAGATGTCCGGAACATGAAGAACTTCATTCAATGTGAGAGTTTTGCCAGAAGTGAGCTTCAGCCCAACTTTGCCTTTTCCCGCAACTTGTGCTGCGGACGAGTTACCAATGTAGAGTTTTTCTCCTTCCCCTACCTTCTGATAGGAGGTGAACATATCTTTGTTTCCGCAGACATGCTTGGTAGCACCAGAGTCTACCCACCAGTCTATCACATTGGTTACCAAATTGACTTCAGACACCGTGCCAGAAAACTCATTCTTGTTGCTTTCAACTAAATTAGCATTGAAATTTTTATTATTAAAGTCTTTACGTTTCCTACAATTCATTGCCATATGGCCAGGAATACTGCAAGCATAACACGCACCTTTAATTTTACCAAGGCCAGATTTTGGTTTCGGAAAAGTACCCTTTTTATGCGGACCAGGCTTGCGGTTGCTGCGGTCCAGGCTTGCGGAAGACTTGTGTTTGCTGACATGAGCTTTGTTGGACATGTCCCTTGCTGAAGATACATTTTTGTCTTTTGAACACATCAATTCTTCCACTTGAATCTTCTTACCCAATTCAACCATACTGACTTCACTAGTTTCATGCCTTAATCTTCGTTTGTAATCAGACCAAGAAGAAGGTAATTTCTCAATCACCGCAGACACCTGAAAAGTTTCATCAATCACCATTCCTTCAGCAATAATTTCATTGATAATGCGCTGAAGTTCAAGAATTGGGTCAACCACTGATTTATCATTAGACATTTTGTATTCCAGGAACCGGGAAACCAGAAACTTCTTACTACCAACAGTTTCCGCTTCATATTTTGTTCTAATGCAGCCCATAAGTCATATACAGAAAAGTTTTATTTTGCGTTATAGAAATCATAAAGAGCATCTTCAGAACAGTTCAGAATATGGTTTTTGGCCATATAGTTCTGTCTAGTCCAACCCTCTAATTCTCTTTCATTTCCCTCACCATTTAAACTCTCATCAAAGCATTTCAGAACTAATTCATCAAGCATGTGAAAACTCAGAAAGAATAACATCTTGGATTTGCCATTGTTTGAAATCTTTTCCATTGAACTTTTGTGGTCACTTTTAGCCATTGAAACAAAATAAATAACTACTGTGTTAAGATTGTTGGTTCTACAACAGAAAAAATTGTTAACATTAGAAATACACTCTGATGTTGATGCACACACTAGGTCAGAGCCACCTGCTCAGCCAATTGTAACATAATAGTTCTCGGGTACTCCTCAATAATGAGAGATGCTATACCCCAACAGAGAAGATGTGTCCAGGATAGAACTGCCCGTTATGATTTGAATTAGCACAATACAAAGCACCCTCTAAAACTTAACAACAAGATAGGAAGGGAAATAAACAAACAATGTTACGCAAAATAAAGCAAGAAGAGGAGAAAAGAAGACAGGATAGTAGCTGCTTTTGGAGTAGTTGAAATGGAGAAAAATAATTTTCTTTTATAGCCAAAACTTGAGAAGAGAATTAATTCGTATTGATTAAAATTAATTCCGTGCATTAATCACGGTAATTAAGTGTGAAATTTAATTTGAAACGGTAATAAAACGGTTAGAAAATATTCTCTCATTAAAACTCCTTAATTCTAGCCGGGTCAGACGCCCATAATTTACTGAAATAATTTCAAAAACGTAAGTCTTGATTGGACCGCAGCCTTGGCTACGCCCGTACCCGCAAACATACTCAATACATAAGCACATAAGCTCCGCAAGCTCAGCAAGCAAGACAAGCTCGCAAGCTGCAAGCGTGAGTGCTTCGCTGCGAAGCACCGCACATGTTTGAAAGGTATGTGTGCACCAACTAGCCCATTGCCTTAGTGATAGACACATTTTAGTGTCTAAATTGCACCTTAGTTTCTATTAAGTTAGTATTCGATTTTGCAAATATTACGTGTTTTTATGCTTTTGTAGGTACATTTGAAGAATAAAGATTTGTGGAAAAATTGGCTCAAAAAGTGATAAAGGCACCCAAGGACAAGTGTTATTGGCACCTCAAGAATGGATAAGGGACACCCTAGGATCGGCCGAGTCAACCCAGTGGGTCAAATCCGAGTCAACTCGGTCAACCCGAGTTGACCGAGTCAACTGCCAGTCACGGATCGGAGTATCGGGACGGAAACAGCACTATCAACTGGTTACTTTGGTTCACGTAATTGTTGGAATATTTTGCTCCCAAATTGATATACAATATACTAGAGGTCCATACAAGATTAAACACGTGAAGAATGAGAGGTTTACGCCGGAAAAATAGCCCCAAATCCGAGTTTCGCCGGAAAAAGGGTATTATACTTTGATTCGGATTTGGATGAATTTGGGAGTGTTTTAAGGAGTTCTATTAGGTTTAGAACTCTCTCTAGGGTTTCTACTACCTATATAAACCAAGAGAAGCCAAGAAAAATGGGAACAAAAGCCTAGAGAAGAATTCCGAAAATTTCCGGTGAAGCTCCGTCGCCGCCGGTGACCTGCTACTGCTCCGGCCGGCGTGTTCTTCATCAGCCACTATCGGAGGAGACGACTCAGCAACATTTATTTCTGTTGCTTAGAAAACACTTCTGTAACGGCTGAACCCTGTTCTGTGACATTTAGATACGTATCTGTTCAGCTGTTGCACTATTCTTTAACTTTGTAATCAACTTTTTGAGCAACGAAAAGGTCTTTTGAGCAAGTTTTCTCCACCATGAGCTAAGTCTATTTACTGGGATGATGTATAAGGTAATTTTCTCAATTTTATGTGATTTAATTATTTTCTAATAATTATTTATAATTCTTTTATTATTAGAATTGCAGAGTTTTAAATAGTGAAAACGGTTTTCTTTCAACAGTTGTGCTTTTGCTTGATGGATTATGCTTGGTTAATTAATTTTGATAGTCCATGCTTGTGATTTTCCTCTGTTTGTTAGCATAACAAAACCAATTTTGGCAATTACTTGTGCTTCAATTGATTTAAAAAGAATTATCTGATTAATCACATAGGTTGTTAGAATTACCTGATTCCTGATTCCTGGTCCTTTTAAAATTATTCAAAAATCATCTTTAGGTTATTTAGTCTTTTTCATACTCCTGGAATTTTCTAGAGTTAATTAAAATCATTATTTTCTAAAATCATTACCTTTACAAGTTCGAGAATCGAACCTCTTTTTACCACTATATTAAAATTACATCACTTAGTCCTCCCCCAACCACAAAAGCTTCTAAACCCTAAGGGCCCTCCCTTAGTTGCATTTTTTGTGGTAATAAAGGGAGAACTCATCTCTAGTATCTCCAATGTGGGACTAAAGGTTCTTCATTCACAATAGTCAAAAATGAGCTAGTTTCCCTTAGTGACATCTAGTTCCTAAGGTCCATTCCCACCAAGACTAAAATTCATTTTAAAGTTCATTTTTCTCATTTTTCTCCAACATTTTCTTCTTGCTTCAGTAGTGGTTGTGGTTTTGTGAAGAGAAAACCAGTTTGTATATGCATTTTGAAAGCGGTGTAGGACGCGAGATGGGAGCTTCTGTCACAAAATGTGTTGTAATAATTAATTTTTAAATTGTTTTCTAGAAGCATAACATGAAGAGAAATTAAATTTTGTAGACTATCGTCATTGGTATAAGTCGCAGAGGGTCGCTTCTAGTATGCATTTCAAGAGCATTGTAAGACGCGAGATGGTAGCTTCTGTTTTGGAATGGGTTGCAGATTTTGATTCTAATTCTATTTTGAAAAAAATGAAATGGTAGCTCAATATATAGTTAAAATGGTGAAAGTGTTAGAATCGGACCAAAAAAACCATTTAAAGCCTATGACGGGTATGCTAAGGCCTTTGGCCGAATTTTTATCCAAAAAACCCTGTTTTCTATTAGTTAGCCACGATTATTAGTTTTGTCTCCAAATCTTTTCCTATTAATAAATATCTTGGAATAAATAAGATATTTTGAATTTTTGAAAATGAAATATGATAATATTTAGAATATGAGAATAATATATTTTCTAAATGAGAAATGACAGTTAGGTTTTTGATGTGAAACGTTGCATTTAAATCATTTAATCCCAAGATATTTGTTGATGGAAAAACATTATTGATAGAGTGCTAATCTTTGAGTTTGGGGGAGGAGGAGGAGAAAGAGAAATCAATGGATTGTTTGATAATACTTTTGCAAGACGTGCTTTGCATTTTGAGGCGCAATATCAAGATAATAGATGCTAGTTGGTTTTCCTCTTTTATCTCAAGCAACATATTGATATTGGTTGTGAAGACAGGTATCCATCCAATCCTTCGAAATTATCCAATGACAACATTCGTGGATAACAAAATTTATTACTATTCTACGTTTGGTAATGACAACATTCGTGGATAATAAAATTTATTATTATTTTATGATCGGTGACGATATTATTCTAATAAAAAATAATTAAATATACTGAGACAAAGTATCAAATTCTGATAATCTTTGGCTCATGCCAAAACACCCATATCTTTGTTGTCTCATTTTAATTGAAACTTTTCACGTACATACCCTTAGTAAAGTTGTTAATATCCCAACTTAGTGAATTTTTATTATCATTTAACATCGGAAATCTATGCGCTTAGCGTTTTTTAAGAGTGTAGATTACACAAATTCACCGGAGCAGTGCATTTCAACCACCGTGGAGATGTGCCCGTCTAGGCATCCGATTTGAGTCTATTGCAGGCATTACTCCAAAATAGATGTGTATGTGCTCAGCAGGGGTCAGTCGTACCATTTCTCGGAAGATAAATTTTGGGGTTTTCAACAATACTTCAACTGAACACCAACGTGCTTCACCTTGTTGGCTCCCACTTCACTTTCTTACGCTATATATAATACTCCGTATTATATTATTTGGTATAAATCATACTTTGTTAAAATTTACGGGTGATGCTATTGGAAGAATCGTAAAAAAAATATTTTTTTCCCTCTTGATGTATACAGGAAAAAGCTTCGGTTGAACTGATTGCATAATCTACCCGATGGAGTGATCTTTACAAGAAAAATATAGAAATTTAAGCTGCATATGTTGCTATTGACGAGCATATGGAACAACTCAAGGGCGAAATTACACTTTTTAGTTATTATCTCTAAGCTACTTGATTGATTTGGTCATCAAAATGATACTTTAACTAGTAGCACTTACTGGTTATTATTTGTTATCTTTCCAACAAATGTTCTCTCTGTTAGTTTTACAATGCAGTTACGAGCTAGTGCGTGTCATCAAGAAGGCATGTGGTGATAGCAATTTGTTTCTCATACTCTCCCTTCAGATATATGCAGAGAGGTGAAAAAACATTATTCAAATCTAGACCCAACACTTTGTTGCGCCTGGAAATTCCTGATCATTTTTTGGGCTTTAGTATTATTTTTATTAGTAGGCTCTGTAGAATTTTGTAATTTTTGTTCTTCTTTTCTTGTTTCCTTTTTAAAGTCCAGTAAAGTAGACCGTGTCCAAATGTTACGTTCTTTTCATCATTTCTATCTTTTATTATTTTTGTCAGTTTTAAAATTATGTCCAATTTCTGTTTATAGTCAGTTTATTTTTTTAAAAAACTTTCAAATATATCCTTAAATTTTTTTTTACTTTCAAATTAAATCTAATTTAAAATATTAAAGAATATGTGTATAACTAGGAAACAAATTTTAAATATATTTTTATTTTTAATCATTAATTCTTTTTAAAGAAAAAATATATTTGTCTACAGAAATTAAAATCCTTATTAAATTTAGACTCCTTAAATTCTATATCTTTTAGGCTTCCTTTTTTATTTGTAGTTTACAATCCTCCTAACAATTTTAGGTAGTTTTAGTATTAACATTTTTATTAAAATAAAATAGGTAAATAACTAAAGGTAGTCAAGTAAAATTCTACAATCTTCTTAATATTTGGACAAAGTCAAAACGGACTAAAATTATGAAACGGAGTAAGTAATAGAATAGAATTTTATGTGCCAACTTAAAAAAGGGTAAGACTAGTGCTCTCTCGAATCTTGATCTTACCAAATCAAATAAAAAAACATAAGCGAATCTGTTTTTGCGCACAAAAAAGATAAATAAATGAAAAAGCATTTACAAATCCGTTTTTGTAAACAAAAAGAAAATTCATATAAGAATCTAGTTCCTAAAATATTTAGCATTACAAATCCTCTTTTTGCAAACAAAAAATATGCATATAAGAATCCCTATTTGCAAAAGCAAAAAAAAGAAAGAATATATAACAAATTTATTTTTGCACCAAAAAAAAATTATTTAACAAGTATACAATAAATATCTTTTCTCATTCACCTATATTTTAGCTAGTTTAATCTACTTTATTTTAAACTTCCCAAAATAATTTCGGTCAAATTGTATTAGGAAAACTAATAATCTTAGAAAATAGCTTACAAAAGATAATATTAACCAATTTATTTTTATTTTTTTTCAAAATGATAGTATTAGTAAATTGCTAAATAATTTTGGATATTTGCATATTTAAACGTGTAAAAGGTAATAGATATTTCAAATAGTGTGTAAACTCATATTTTAAAAAGATTGATGGTAAGCATTATTTTAAAGAATCTTATTTCTGTAAACACTTATTTCATAATGATCATTTTTTTTTCAAAATTGATTTGATAATTAAAGTATTAAAATACTCAATTATAGTGCATTTCATCGACTAGATCTGGACATATCAGATTTTTCTTCAATTGGGATCAAATCAAAACAAAATTAAAAGTAATCGATTAGGAACGGTTATAAGCATTATAATTAAAATGATTAACATCGTATAATACGGAACGGTTACATCAATTCCGGAGTGAAAACCACCCCAAAATAAAAAGGTTTTAGTTAAAATTAAGTCGGATCGAATTAGTAAGAATTTCGGTCGGCTACCCACCGTGGAGGCGGTCGTCTAGTTAATTTTGTGGGGTAGAAAATAGGTTTGGAAGGGGCCAAAAACTTTATGGACCGACCGAAAGGGTGACTTAGATGTTTTATGTCATATTACATTTTTCCCTACCTTTATTTTAATTCATTTTTCCATTTCATTTTTATTATAAACGAAATTTATTTATTAAGATGTTTTTTTGTATCTATTTAGACTTTTCATATATTTGGACACTAAATCTCTAATATCTATATATAGACCAAAAACTTTGTATTTTTATATATATTAATAATATTTCTTTTATTTTTTTTCCCTATTTTATGTTTTTTTTTCTATTGTAACACGTTATAAACACGTTCTACACCGAGTTATATACGACACTTATAAAACTGAAGAAAATGAAAAAAAATTAATCTTAAAGAAAGACCTACGTATCGTATTTTGAACAGTTCCTATACTGTTGGGTTCTCATATATTTTTTCTTTTTTTTTTTTCATATATTTTTTCTTCTTCAAGTTAGTTATTACATACATGTACTGACAACATGCAGTTGCATCATTAATAACATGGAATTGTTAATTTCTTTTGTTGGTTTAGTTTCTCTGTTGAATGACGCTAACATTAATGGTCGAGGCCTTTCCCTATTCTACGCACATTGTTGTGTATTCGGCCTTTCTGATGGATGATATAAATCTTTACAAATATCTTTACAACCCTGTCCATTATCTTTATAACCCCATTTACGAAAATATGACTATGGTTGTTTTAAAAGCTTTTTTTTGGGTGCAAATCCACTGGTTAGTCTTAAAAGACATAGCCTATTTTATGTGGGACGTGGGTGATTAACTTTACAAAAAAAAAAGTTTGATTTCTTTCATTCTCTAATTTTCTTATCACTGTAATAAGAAAAATAAATCTATGAAAAAATGGTTTATAAAATCATAATGAATAAAATTATTGTTATTATATTTTAATTACCTTTATGATAACTAAACACTCGCATGATTGAAAAATCTACAGTCAATTAATTTGGTATCTTTGTCCGTTAGACAAGAATAATGTGATAAAATCATATGGTTTCAAATTTTTTTACAAGAAACCATCCGTCGATCATATAATGGACTTTTACTATGGGTGCCTAAAACGATAATTTTCTTTTTTTGTCGATATGATTTTGGTCAATCGTACAAACTAAGTGGTGTTGATTTTCTCCATCGTTTCTTCAAGATAAAAGAAAATATATTTGACATATTTTCTAGTCAATATGGTATGATTTCGAAAACGAACTTGTACCATCAAATATAGTTTTACTTAAAAATAAATTATTGGTTTCTATTCTTTCAATGAAACCATTCATCAACCAAATAGTGTATTTTTTTTCTAAAGTCAATAACGACAGTGATTTTCTTTATTCAAAAAGAATCATATAAACCAATTGAGAATGGCTTTCTCCATCGATCCTAAAAGGATGGAATATCGTTATTATGACACAAGCCAATTGTAGATACTTGTAAGTAATGAACCACTGCATTCCTAAGGGACATTAAACAGTTTTATTTTTCCTCCTGGTACTTATTTCAAAAATTTAGAATCGTTCCACTTTTTAGTTGGAATACAGTAGAACGCTCAAAGTCAGTGGGTGTGCACCCGGCTTGTTAGCCTATTTCATTATAGTCCTCAAGTGACTTAATTATTCTTGAGGCAAATTTCTGTTTTTACAAAAAGTGGAGTCATTGTCAGGGTGGTCGTATACCAGCCACACCTTTACAGTTAACGGTCTTCCGGGTAACCATCCGTAGATGGAAGAAAATTTAGGCCTGACAGTCCTAAAGTAGAGTATACTAGCTTCCTATCAAATCATTTGTAAGAAGAAAGCATTCACAATGAACACATCAGTATATTACCAAATTCACAAATAAAGTAAGGTTTATAGATGACTGTAAACGCGTAATTCATCCCATTAAGTCTTGTCAGCAAAATACACATCTTAATAGTGAAATTCAGGTGTCTTTTCAAGCATAGTAAACAATTAAGAAGTGAATTTGAACCAAAATAAGGAAGTAAGTATTTGATTTAAGTTGCAAGCATGAATGGTAAATAAATCAGACACGAATAGCAAAACAAATCAAACTGGTATTGTAGGTGTTTAATGAGTTGAAATATTTTTTGTTATTCATTTGATATGCATAGAAAATAACAAGAGTTTTAAGGTAAAGTCACGATTTCTACAATGAAAAATACGGCATCAGTTTGCAACAACAGAGAAACACCCATCAAGTTATATTGATTTTAGATGAAAATACAGGTTCATACATGCACTTTAGATCATCAAATTCTAACAGAAGCAAAGGTTTAAAAAAGTTTACACAAAAATAGTATAAGATTGACAAGCAGATGTTAAGTGTAACAAACAAACTCATATTTTTGGGGTAAATCAATAAGAAAAGAGTTTCTTCATGGATATGAACTACAAGGAATTGAACTCTTTAGTTTTTAGAATTTGAAACCAGTTAACACAGTAGTAAACAGGAAAAATGGGTTCACAGTAGTAGAATTTGGTTTAAGAAAACATAACTTTGGTTTAAGAAAATGGGTTCACAGTAGTTTTTAGAATTTGGTTCAGGAAAAATGGATATCAACTGATGCCAAACAGTGAAAACACAACAATAAAAATTCCATAAATCAATTTGGTTTAAGAAAATCAGCAGATACAAATTAGATAGAAGGGAAATATTCAAATTCAGGACATGGAGATAAAGAGAACATTAACAACAAAGAAAGCAAAAGAAGAATCATGCATTCGAATCAAATTAGGGCAGAATGGATTTGTAGAGAAAAATTAACTCAATTCAAGAAAATTAAACCCCCTACCTTTTCAAAATCGAAGCATTCAGTCAGAACCAAAGATGGGATGTGTTCGAAAATCAAAAATTCCTTTTTGCTTGAGATGGAAAGGGAAAATCAGTTGAACCAAGGGGAACGATATTTCACTGGAAAGTAAAAGAAAGTTTTGACACAACAAAAGTTTTAGAAGATGGGAAGAAAGACATATGTATCCCTAAATGTGGCATACATGCAACAAATTTCCTTTACACCTATCTATCATGCAAATTCGTACTATTAATGGTCATTTACCTTATAAATGAACTTCTACTAGGTTAGGCAAGGGATATAATCCCTAGAGAAATTTCACGGTGTTACACACCGGGTCCGGATGGTTTTCCAAATGAGTTCTATAAAGTATGCTGGGATATTATCGAAGATGATCTAATGAAGGTTATTTCAGAATTCAACGAAGAAGGAAATCTCGACTGGCGGCTAAAGTGCACATTTATTTCTCTTATTCCAAAGAAATCTGAAGCATCTCAATTGAAAGATTTTCGTCCAATAAGTCTAGTTAACGGGGTCTACAAGCTTATCTCGAAGGTTCTGGGAAATAGATTAAAGAAAGTGCTTCCTCATGTGATTTCAAATTAACAAGTTGCCTACATTGCTAACATAAAAATTCTATATGGAATTCTCATTTCTGCAGAGTGTATTGATTCAAGAATGCAAGCTAAAAAACCAGGCATTATTTGCAAGATTGATATGGAAAAAGCGTTTTATCATGTAATTGGAAAACAATTGAAAAAATCAGTAGAAAGATGGGTTTTGGTTGGAAATGGATAAGATGGATGAAGAGCTGCTACAAAGATACTAGATTTTCAATCTTAATTAATGGGGCGTGGACTACGACAAGGGATCCGTTATCTCCGTTTCTTTTTCTTATGGTGGCCGAAGTGTTCAATAGTCTCATGAAACAAGCACATCAAAATAATCTATTCAAAGGGTTTTCGACTAAAGAACACGATACAAAAATAACTCATTTACAGTTCGGGGACGACACCGTATGCTTTATTGATGCTTGTCCTACTCAAAATACTAGTTTTAAAAGGTGTGATTTTAAGATTTCATGAAAGTTCGAAGGGAATACAAAAGCGTGGGTTCCAAAGGAAACAAGGGAAAATCATGGTTGTGGTGTGTGGAAACGAATTCTAAAAAGACTCGATTTCTCAAAAAGGGAATGAAGATTACTACTTCCTGTGGAGACAAAAGCCTGTTTTGGTACGATAATTGGATAACTGAAAAACTGCTGAAAGACAGATTTCCAAAAATATATAGAAAGTGACGAAGGAAAAAAATAAAAATGCAGTTGTCAAAGAAATGGCCAATACAAATGATGCTAACAACAAGAGCTGGGACTTGGGTTTCAAAAGAAATCTGAAAGAAGATGAAATTGCAGAAGTATCACACATGTTGAACTTAATTGGATAACCAAATGCTTTGGGCAATGAGGAAGACAAATGAGAATGGAAAAATGGAAGTTCAAGCAACAACAATTTTCTACTGCAGCGGCATATGATGTTCTTCACAACAACGACGCTGAAATGAGTAATGCAACCACCTTCCCTCACAAGTACGTATGGAACAAAACAATACCTACCAAAGTTTCCTTCATAGTATGGGCAGCTGCCACCAATTGTCTTCCAAGAGTAGAAAATTTGAAAAGAAGGGGAATGACAATTGAGAATGGTAGATGTAAACTCTGCAACAACATCGATGATGAGTCGGCAAACAATCTTTTTATTAGTTGCAGGTGGTAGCAGCTAATCTTTGGAAGTATTTTTTTAGGTTTGTTAGATTCAACTTGGTCTGCCCCTAACACGGTGTTACAAGTTCTGAAAGATTGGAAACGTAAATTCAATTTGAAACCTTCGATCTTTATCAAGTACTGCCTTCCGTTTGCAATATGGTCCGCTCTTTGGACCGAAAGGAACAACGGAACTTTTAGGGGAGACACCACCACTTACGAGAAATTGCTTTTTAACATTAAAGAAACTCTTTACACTTGGGCTTTGATGTAACTTTAAAGACAGCATGTAATCCCATCCATACTCTACTGTAACTTTTGTTGTTCTTGTACTTTTTGTGCTCTCTCGGCGCACTTGGAATGAATTTTGCTGTTTCAAAAAAGAGATTAAACCTCCTCAAAAACCCATAAAAAACCTAATTTTCACGTCAAAGGTAAGTCCAAAACGCTTCCCTTCTTTCTCTTTCCACACAGGCCCTATGAGGTCCAACATAAACAAAATCCAAGTTAGTTTCACGGTTTTGCTCATAATATTTTCATACAAACTTGGAATGACCTCAATCTTTTTGCGTTGATTTGGTATTTCAATTATTTACAAGATGGAGGAAAAATTCCTGAATTTGAATGATTTTCAATATTTCTTTCATTTTCTTCACTTGTAGCACTTACTTCCTTAGCACTTTTAAAGCCGTTTCCACTTATTTTGGTTGAAAACAAGATTAATATAAGGTAAAATGCAAAAAATATAACTAAAACAAGTATAAAATTATTGCTCAGAAAATGTAAATTATACACCTATTAGTATCCTTGACCCTAATTTATCTCAAGTCTTATTACAAGATATTATTTCAAATAACAAAGTGATATAGTCCAATGTAACCTAGTCATATTGCTAGAATATCTCCACTATATTGATTTGAACTTCAATAGCGAAATTCGATCAGAAAACCAAAAAAAAAAGGATCAGCTAAGAAAAGTTCACATGAAGTTGAACCAGGTAGCTTCATTTGGTCATCGTGATGTAGGAGACTTTTAATGGCCAGTGGTGATTGAGGAACACAATTATGTAAGAAAAAAGTGTGAGAGATAGTATAATTGTATAAGTAAGGATTGAATTTTGTTTACTAGTGTTGATGAATGTACATTCAATTTTGATTGAGTGATTGAAATATGCATGTGATTTAGGTTGAATGTAAATGAAGAAGATGAAATCAGGTCATCTGGATTCTGGACTCAAAAAGTAGACAGGGTAGAGTTGGTAAGTAAATTAAAAATAGTCATTTCATATTTTTAGCCCTAGATGGTTAAGACGGTCAAATAAATTCAATATATTGACCGGACACCAAATTAAAATTTGGACAATATTAGACACCAAACGAAAATGTTTACCATTTTATAGGACCCATCCTCAAAATATCCCAAAGAAAAGGAGAAAAACATAGTTCCTACCAAAATACAAGTAATCGACTCATGTGATAAGGGTTCCAAATAATTCCAAAAACAATGATTCTTAATGGACCGCCCTTTTGAACTACACAAAAACCACCCCTCCCATGGGGTGGGTGTTAGACATTTTTTTATATGGCCTATATTAATTAATTCATTTAGTTAATTAATTAATTAAGGATAAAAGAATGTGATCCATTTAGTGGAAAGTTGCAATTGATAACTCCCCATGATTCTCCCCCACTTTAGAAAACCACATACTACATCCTATCATGGCATCAATTTTGTGTTTATCTTCCCATCCTTGTGTTTCTGTTGTGAGTTTCTAGTAAACACATATTTAAATGATTTTCTCTATGCCTATATGTGATTGGGAACAGAATCACCATGCGAAAAATCAAAGATCGTATGTGCACTCAATGTTCTTTGTCACTTTCTAAATCAGGAAACTGGCTAGGCAGTTAGTGGATCCTTATAGACCTGGAGATCTAAATTAGGCTGTAATGGAACTTGGAGCAACCATATGCACTCCTACAAGTCCTAGTAATGAAACCAAAGGATGATCACGAATTGACCGATAACAAGTTACAATCGAAAAGATTGTACATTTCCACAGACAAATTCCTAAATGAATCATACCTATTTTGAATCCAGTAAAGAAAAGCTAGTCTCTAGTGAACTGCGAAAATTGATTACTAGTTATGAAACCAGCCTCTAAAAGCCAAATGCTGAATCTTTTAGAACAAAAATTAACCAGCTTTGGGACTCCATGAATGGTTATGGTATTTTGTCTGATGGTTTATATCGTCTTTATTTGCAAAATGATATCACTCATAGTTCTATGCATATTAATACTGGGTTAAAAATATGTATTATGAATGAGGACTCCTCAATTTTGTGGCACCGGAGATTGGGGCATATCTCCATTGAGAGAGTTAAGACATTGGTAAATGATGGGGTACTTGGTACTGTGGACTTTACTGATTTTGATACGTGTGTTGGTTGCTTAAAGGGAAAGCAAACTAACAAACACAAAATTGGTGCCAAAAGAAGTTCAAACCTATTAGAGATCATACACATGGACATTTGTTATCCAGACATGAACGCTAATGATCTGAAATACTTTATCACCTTCATAGATGATTATTCACAATATATGTATCTTTACTTACTTCGTTCCAAAGACGAATCTTTGGATGCCTTTAAATTGTTTAATGTTGAAGTAGAGAAACAATGTAGTAAGCACATTAAGATTGTGAGATCAGATAGAGGTGGAGAGTACTATGGTAGATACACCGAGAACGGACAAGCACCAGGTCTATTTGCAAGATTTATTCAAGAGCATGGGATTGTTACCCAATACACTATGCCTGGTTCTGTGGACCAGAATGGTGTAGCAGAAAGAAGAAATTGAACTTTAATGGACATGGTGAGAAGAATGAGAAGCAATGTTAAACTTCCATCATTTTTATGGGTAGAAGCTGTTAAGACGGCATCGTACATATTAAACCGGGTTCCTTCCGAGGCCGTCTCAAAGATGCCTTTTGAGTTATTCAAAGGATGGAAACCGAGTTTGCAACATGTAAGCATTTGGGGATGCCCGTCTGAAATGAGAGTGTACAACCCACATGAGAAGAAGATAGACCCAAGGACTATTAGTGGGAATTTCATTGGATATGCTGAAATGTCTAAGGGTTATAGATTCTATTGTCCGTCTCATAGCACTAGAATTGTGGAATCAAGAAGTGTTAAATTTATTGAGAATGACTTGATTAGTGGGAGTGATCAATTTCAGGATATTGTTCCTGAAAAAGATAATGATCAACTTCCACCTACTATTTCAAGTGACAAGTTGACTGTCATTCACACACCTCAAGCTAAATTGTGTGTTAGACAACCAACCATTGAGGTTCCACAAGTTGACAACAATCTAATAGATAATGTGGTAATGAGGAACAAACTGTTCATCGTGATGATGGACAAGTTCCATTGAGGAGATCTAATAGAGCAAGGAAATCAACTATTTCTAGTGACTATTTAGTGTCCTATGTCATTTTCACAAGCCATAAATTCTACAGATTCAGACTTATGGATGAATGACATGAATGATGAGATGAAATCTATGGCATCCAATGGAGTTTGGGATCTCGTCGAGTTGCCCAATGGTGTAAAAGCTATTGGATGCAAGTGGGTCTTTAAAACAAAGAAAGACTCGCATGGCCACATCGAGATACATAAGGCTAGACTCGTTGCCAAAGGGTTCACTCAAAGGGAAGGAATCGATTACACAAAGACTTTCTCTCCTGTATCAAAGAAAGATTCTTTCCGAGTGGTGATGGCATTAGTAACTCATTTTGATTTTGAGCTATATCAGATGGATGTGAAAACGACATTTCTCAATGGTGATTTAGAGGAAGAGGTTTACATGAAACAACCTGAAGGATTCATCTCTAAAGAGGGTGAGCATTTGGTTTGTAAGCTTAATAAATCCATATACAGATTGAAACAAGCTTCTCGACAATGGTATATGAAATTCCATAAAGTTATCACTTCATTTGGATTCGAAGAAAATGATATGGATCAATGTATTTACCTTAAGGTCAGTGGGAGCAAGATTTGTTTCCTTGTGTTGTATGTGGATGATGTTTTGCTCGTAACCAATGATAAAGGATTGCTATATGAGGTGAAACAAATTCATTCAAGTAACTTTGATATGAAATATATGGGTGAGGCGTCTTATGTCTTTGGCATAAAGATCCATAGAGATAGATCTCGAGGCATTTTAGGTTTGTCTCAAGAATCCTATATCAACAAAGTCTTTGAAAGATTTGGTATGAAAGATTGTTCACCAAGTGTAGCACCCATTGTAAAAGTTGATCGGTTCAGCTTGAACCAATTCCCCAGGAATGACATTGAAAGGGAACAAATGAAAAATGTTCCATATGCTTCAGTTGTTGGTAGCATTATATATGCTCAGGTTTGTACTAGACCCGACATTTCATATGCCGTTGGAGTATTAGGAAGATATCAGAAAAACCCAGGCATCGATCACTGGAAGGCTGCGAAGAAAGTGTTGAGGTACCTTAAGGGTACTAAGGATTACATGCTTATGTATAGACAAGCAAATAGTCTTGAAGTGGTAGGCTACTCCGATTCTGACTGTGGTGGCTGCAATGATTCGCGTAAATCCATATCAGGATATGTGTTCATGCTAGCTGATGGGTCAATATCCTGGAAGAATTCCAAGCAGACCTTGACGGCCACTTCTACAATGGAGGCTAAGTTCGTTTCTTGTTTTGAGGCTACCTCACATGGTGTATGGCTGAAAGGCTTCATATCTGGGCTAAGAGTTGTTGACTCTATAGCCGACCAATAAGAATGTATTGTGACAATTCAGCTGCTATCTTCATGGCTAAGAATAATAAGGCTGGAAGTCGAAGTAAACACATGGACGTAAAGTATCTAGCCGTAAAAGAACGTGTGCAGGAAAAGAAAATGATCATTAAACACATTAGCACTGAATTGATGATAGCTGATCCCTTGACTAAAGGCATACATGTTAAAGGATTCAAGGATCATGTAGTCAGGATGGGACTTGGTCCCATTATGTAGTAGATTCTTTATGTTTCTCTGAAACTTTCATTTAGTTGGATTATTTCTCATTTGGAATTATGTACGTACTTACTTTGGTTATTTTAGTGAGAAATATCATTATATTTTGACCTAGAGTAAACATATGGCTTACTCATTAAGTTAAGTATGAGTGATGAAAGACTAAATATATTGTGATACATGGAAGATTAATTATTGCTCTTAAAGAGAATTAGTCGCCATGATTCGTATATGGAGTCTCTCGTGAAATGGATCAAATGGGAGAATGTTAGACATTTTTTCATATGACCTAAATAATTACTTAATTTATTTAGTTAATTAGTTATTTAAGGGAAAAAGAATGTGATCCATTTAGTGGAAAGTTGCAATTGATCAGAATTAAGGGTCACCAAATTCACTCTCATAATTTTTATGCACCATCTAAAGTGAGAAGGAGGGTTTGGAACCAAAATTTAAATCAACTAAGAAATTGGGGCATACTCAAGGACGATTTTAGTTTTCAAATTGCAATGACTGGAGGTACACATAATCGATCTCTTTTTATTGCTTCCACTTTCATTATTGTATTTTTATGTTGTGATTAGAATATACATGAAGATACATATAGGTTTACAGTGAAAATGTTTTTGTTCCAAAAAAAACATACATTCCTACCAAAAAGACAAGTAATCGACCTATAATGTGATAAGGCTTCCACTACACTTCCCCTACAGTTACACGTTCTGACTCCGCCCCTGCACACAGTCACAACTAAGGCATCCATGAATCTGACCAGTTGGTTTTGATTGTTTGGTACCCAATACACACTAGCTCTTCTATATAAAGAGCCTTGTTATTCTCTTATGGTCGTGAAAAGATAGAAACTTCTGTGTGGAACGCTCTTAATTCCTTTCATTTTCATTGCTTGTGTTTTGGTTTTTTCAATTTATAGTTGTTACTTCCAATCTTCATCGACAAGTATGGCTGAAACATGTCCAAATATTGTTACAAAGACAAGGTACTAACAAAAAAATGGTTACATAAATTTTTATATCTAATGCGAGCTGTTAATTGGTTCTAATTAACTTATTTATTTTGGATTTGAATTTCAGGTGTGCAGTTGTTACTGGTGGAAACAAGGGTATTGGATTTGAGATTTGTAAGCAATTAGCTTCTAATGGAATCATGGTTGTTTTAACTTCTAAAGATATAACCGAAGGGCTTGAAGCTGTTGAAAAACTCAAAAATTCTAATCATGAGAATGTGGTTTTTCATCAACTTGATGTTACGGATCCAATTACTACTATGTCTTCTTTAGCGGATTTCATTAAAACACGATTCGGGAAGCTTGATATCTTGGTACATATACATACAAATTCTTCCTTTTAACCCCCTATTGAACTAGCTTTCTAGTTTCCAATCTTTCCCATAACCTCATTCAAAATTTGTGTTTTACTGAGTGTAGGTAAACAATGCTGGGGTTGCTGGTTTTTCAATGGATGCTGATCGTTTTAAGGCATTGATAAGGGACATTGGCGAGGTAATTAATCATAAAGTTTTTTTCTTCTTTTTTTTTCTTTCATTTTTTGATCCATAAAGAATTTAGTTCTATGAGTTTCGAACTCAAATTAATGGTATAATCACCCAAAGACTTTACTAATGTACTATAGTGACATCGAGGCCACATCAATTGTTGAAATTATCTAATAGAATAGTTGTCATAGTTGTATGCTTTACTTTAGTCACTCTCTTGTCCAGGACTCAAGAGGAGATTTTGGGGATCTACCAAAAACCAGAAACGAAAGAATTAGTGACAGAGACATATGAATTAGCAGAAGAATGTCTCAAAACAAATTACTACGGTGTTAAATCGGTGACCGAAGTTCTTATTCCTTTACTTCAACTATCCGATTCACCAAGAATTGTTAATGTCTCATCCTCTTATGGAAGCCTCAAGGTACTTATTTTTGCAACTATCAACTTGTTGAAATCCAGAAATGTTTTCTTAATCTTTTCTTACACCTTTGTTCACACTGGTTTGATTTCAGAATATATTCAATCAAACAGCGGCAGAGATACTAGGAGATGGTGGTGCATTAACAGAAGAAAGAATTGACATGGTACTGAATATGTTTCTTAAGGATTTTAAGGAAGACTTAATCGAAACGAAAGGGTGGCCTAGTTTGGGAGCTGCATACACCATATCAAAAGCATGTTTGAATGCTTACACAAGGGTGTTAGCAAAAAAAATTCCCAAATTTCGTGTAAATTGTGTTTGTCCTGGTTACGTAAAAACAGAGATGAACTACGGCCTTGGAATTTATACTGTCGAAGAAGGTGCTAAACATCCAGTCACAGTCGCTCTTTTCCCCGATGATGGACCTTCTGGTTTTTTCTATGATCGTTCAGAAGTATCTGTATTTTGATTCACACCAATCAGCTACAGGGTACGTCCAACAACAAATTAATGAATAAAGACGGCATCATCACCGAATCAGTTGTTTCCTAGTACAGTTTCTATATATCTACTGATAGCTCTTTCCCTTTGCTTCTGTTTTTAGCTTGTTTTGTGATGCAATGAGCAGGCTAGCTCAAGAAAGTTTTTGTTTTGTTAATAACTTCTTCGTTATAAGTCCGTTAGGTCGTCGTTTGCAATAAATAGTTTATTTTACGAGTATTTTTATTATTTTAAGTCGACCAAAATTTATCAAAAATAGCAAATTAGGGTTTGAGTCGGTTTAGGGGGTTTTTTCATCCTTTCTTGACTAGGAAGTTAGGGTTTTTCCCCAAGTCTATAAAAGAGTCCCCCATGTATTATTTTAAACAATTGAATTTGATTAATAAAAATTAATTTCTTAAATTTGTTCAAGTTTAATCGATTATTATTTAAAGTCGAAAAACCGAATCTAAGTAATTATCATTATTCATAATCGAACTTTATAAGAATATTTGAAGCCTGAACAAAAATTCTATTTTTTTTTTTATTATCCGCTGCATCATTTTATGTGAATGTCCAGAGGATCGATCCGTTTCTTATGTATTCGCTCTTTATTTGGATGATAAATAAATCAGTTTAATGCGGTTTAAGGGACATAAACATTAGTCTGGTCCTTGTTTTCAAGACTGAAGTAACTTTTTTCTCATTTATCTTAGGGTTATTTTGATTTGTTCAGAGTTATATTTGAATCCCCGTCAAAAATTGACCAGATTTGACTGTTTTAACTATCACATAAGCAGTAAATTATTAAAATGACTCGATTAACCCTATTTTAATATATTTAATTACTTACATTTTTATTTACTAGTTTACCTTTTTTTCTTTTTTTGAAGCATTTTTTAGCTTACAATATAAGAACCATAAGTAGTGGTTTGTCCTTTCCTAACACCGAGGCCTTTTCAGCACAACTGGCTCAGAGTTGGCAAAAATCTCTGCAGTTAAGCGTGCTCGGGCGGGAGTAATCCAGGGATGGATGACCTCCTGGGAAGCTGCTGCTGGATAACCGCAGCGGTGCCCGTTAAAAACCCCATACTACCGGATAACCGCAGTGGCTAAGTGGGGACAATACCGGTGGAAGGTCGGGTCATTACAACTTTTGACTACAACATGCTAAGTAGCGGGCCGATGTGAATTTTTTTAAATTGTTACTCAGGCTCTTAAAGTTTTGAAATCCATTCATGATCTATATATGCGATACAAAGGGGTGGGATTTGGGTTGGATCACCCCGCCCAAGTTGTGTCCAACTCGAACATTTAGTAGACATGGACAATATAATTCCAAATGTTCGGCGGGTATGGACATAAATTATACCTACCCGAGGTAATTTGTGCGATATGAATATAAATTTTACTAATCCTAAAAACCCGCCTAACCCCTAGTTAGAACTGAGAAATAATTATATATTTTTTTATATATGGTATTATTATTTATTTAGAGTAGTTTTTATTGTGATTCTTTATTAATAAAATAAAAATAAACTATGATATATTTTTTCATTAATAACATTAAGTTTTTAACGTGAAAGTTTCTTATATTATTTTTAAATAATCTCAAAAATATTTACAAATAATATACATCAAGTATTATAATGTTATTTTACTCAATTTAGTTATTATTATCACATCAAATCTAAAAATAAATAAATATTGTACTAATATTTAAATTATTTAATTTTAGTAATTAGTAGTTAGTTGGTATCCTCCTTGTCAGTGTTAGATGTGGGTGAAATAACCTGATATTTGTAGAGCTTAACTTGCAGTGTCAACAAATTAATCACTTGCTCTATCTTCTTAAATTTACACGGATGTGAAAAAATCTTATCTTTGCTGCGCTTAGCTTACTGTGTAAACGTTTTTGTTATCATTTACTTATGCCAATGATTACTGATGCAATTACCCCAAAGTCCATAAGTCTAAGCAAGTGAAAGAAAAGGGTGTTGGGTATATTCACGTAAAGCCTCTCAGCAAATCAAATGGATCTGGCGATCAAACAAATACGACAGTGGTTCCATAAAAAAGTTGTTTCCCTAACTACAAAAGCATCGAAACCTACTTAATTATTGATTATCGGTTATTCTTTTTCTTTTTACTAATTCCTAATTGTTGTTTCATCAGTCAACCCGAAGAACCCCTAGAACCTGAGATACATCGTGGTTCATCCATGGGAAAGAGTTTTATGGATTCTACGAATTTAATGGGAAATCCGGCCAACACATTTCTAGCACGGGTCTGGACTCGCCAAGCCACCTAACCCGAACAACCCAACCAAATCCCATTACCTGGAACCGAAACTGGATCTGGTGGTTTTGGGTTTTGGGTCCTAAAATTGGACCCATTAGCAACTAAAGACCCGTCGAGTGTTCACGAGTATTGGGTACCTGGTTTTTTATTCTTTAATTCAACATTTTAGTAAAATTCTAAGTCTTTTACTAGTTTTGCCTTTGATTTTTTTCATTTTTCATTTTTTCTTATATTTAGTATTTATTTAGAACATTAATAAAAATTAAAAATAAATTATAAAAAAACAATTTGGATTCAGGACAAAAAGAAAAAGATATCAAATCTTTTTTAATATTTTTTGTAGTTTTTTTAATGCCCAACGAATATCCGAAACCAATGGATGTCAGGATTTTTTAACGGGTCCGATTTCCGGTCCACAAATTTAAGAACCGGACCCGACTTTTACTAATAGTCCGGTGTCTTCTGTGGTAGTAAAGTACTGAAATAGAAAAAGAAAATACAACTAATGATTTATTTTTTTCCTTAACCGAAATCAGAATGGAACCTTCTTATGGATGAGTAAAAAATTCCAGTTGAAAAACCGAAGATCTACTTGTACAAAAAAAGGAGGATTTAATGGACATTAATTAGAAACATATTATTGGGGTTGTAGCCCTTGGTTTTGAGGGCTCACTATATGATTAAAATGGATTTAATTATCCTAAATATGAAAGGGGAACCTAATCCATATAAAAAGTTAAAAATATCTTCAAATATATATCTAACTACTCATCAAAAAAAAATATTTAAATCTATTATTCTTCTTTTTTTCTTCTCCTTTATAAATCATGAAGAATATGATTTTAAATGAATAGATTGTTTTTCACTCTAAACAATTTTTTGACCTTATAATATTTTAAGTGAGAATTTGTGTTTTCATTTATGGTTTTAGTGAAAAATAGTGCTTTAATTTTAACCAAACGAGCAATAAGCACGCCTAAGAGAGATTTTTTTTTACACCTTATGTACAACATATAAAGACAGAGTTTTAGATTTTAGTAGCCCCATTAGATAGACCAAACTCTAATACCAAAATAGAGTTTTCCACATATTACTTTATGATGCATAAATATCATCACAATTAAGTAGATGTTTCTAGCATTGGAAATAGGATAAAGGATAAAATTGGAAAGAGAATGCATGTTTATGAAAACAAAAAAAATCTCATTCTAAGAGAATTTCACCTTACTCCCTTATACAGGGGACGAAGGTAGTAAATACTAACAAAAGTTTGGGTGAAATTTTGTGTTTTTATTTAGCGACATCCATGTTTTTACTGATAATTTTACTTTTTTTTTTCAAAAATTCCCTCTTTATATTCACTTGGACTTGTAAAGATTTATTTTTGACCTAATTCTAATTTTAATCTAGAAAATATATACAAAAGATGGTAGCAATATTAAGGATAACTGAGACATAAGATTTCACAATTTTTCATATTCACGTGGTTCAAATATTAATTCTAGAAAATTATAGCTCATAATAATAGAAATATTGACTCTGATTCTTTGCCAAAAGTAGATTCCTAAAACATTAATGTAAATCATAAGCATGACGCATCAAAAGAACTTTAGACTAAGCATACACCATAAAAACAAATCACACATAATTAGTAAAAATCATAATTCAATTTAAATTAATGCAAAAGTAATAAAAGAATTAAATATAATTACCAAACAATTGTGAAAAATCGCTTCCTCCATTGTCCAAGTGATGAGGTTTAGCTCATCATGCTCAAAACAATCTCAAAATATTGATTCATGGCTCAAAAAGTGTTTACAAAGGTGAAAGGAAGAGAAAATACTAAAAGGAGCGAGTTTGCAGCGGTGTATGGATGTACAGACTCACTGTACAAATCAAGTGTTACAAATTGAACATAAACGTTGCAAAGATTAAAGGTTTTTGCAACGGATTCTTCAAACTTTTGTCCACGGTTTGTTCAACCTCTTTATAATGCTTTATTAATCTTCTGCACGAGCACATTTTCTAATTTTTGATTTCTTCGATTCTGGCCAGAGCCAACCCCTGAGATTCTTCTATTTATAATGAAACATCAATACAACCTCAAATCTCTTCAAAATCTTCAATCAAATCTTGTTTTTGATGAGAAACATATTCTCGGGTATCTTCTTTCCTTCCGGCATTATTTTATTTCTTTCTCGATGATTTTGTTTCTTGTTAAGGACACGAGATAATGTTGTTGCCTTGCTTTCGAAAAAATATTGTAAATATATGGACAAACTTGTGTTGATTCAGGAAATAAATTTTCGATTTCCTGAAATATCCATTCCTTCCTGATTTGTTGAATCTCAATTACTCCACGAGATATAGAGTTTCTAAACTTGTAAACACTTCTTGTAATAATGCAAGAAGATATTCTTGTCATAAAACTCTCCCAAAATCTTCCAAAACACGTAAATAGTTATACGCAGATGAAAAGAGTAAATTTCCCGGTAATTTTTGGTTTCAAATTTGGGAAGAAGGTGCCCTTAACCAAAGAATGGGTGCATTTGTAAACTAGGGTCCTTGGGGTGCCTTTCAAACTGTTTCAGGGTGCCTTTATTGCTTTTTCTGGGTGCTTTCAACACTTTTCGAGCCACAATTTCCACAATTATTAATTCCACAAAAATACCTAAAAACGTAGAAAATAACATTATCAGTACAACAATTTAGAAATACCAATATAAATATGAGAATAATTAAAACACAAAGAGACTTTCACAAAGTACGCACTGGCTTGTGCATAATTATCGCTACCTTTCGTATAATTCATGCTCCATCGGCTAAGATACAAGCAACATTGACGCTTATGCATCAAGTATGCACCAACGTATAGGCCACATCGCATATATGTGCATTAGCTCTCATGCACATTCAACCAACGTTCCCTCCCTATATATGTTTATTCACATTTCCGTATTTTGGATAAGAGGGGGAAAGGGACATTCATCTACTGCACTTTAGGCAAAAACGCCAACGGGTTAGCCAGTTGCTAGGCTAATCCGCTTTCTGGTTAGCACCTCTAGGAAAATACGCTTTCTGGTTGGCGCCTCGAGGAAAATACGCTTTTTGGTTGGCGCCTTTAGGCAAATACATTAGCTGGTTAGCCAGCTGCTATGCTAATCCGCCAACTGGTTAGCACATCCGCTAACTGGTTAGCCAGCTGCTAGACTAATCCGCCAACTGGTTAGCACTAAGGTAAATTATGATAAGGCCAGCTGCTAGGATGAAGCTTAATCCTACGTCATGATGCGTCCTTGAATAAGCGACATGCGAAATTTACGGGGCGTTACAAAATTTGTATCAACTTGGGCGGTGGTGACGGTGGCGGCGACTACAATGATGGAATGGTGGCGTTGGTTGTAGTGACAGTGGCGGTGGAATTGGAGGTCATGGTGGAATGGTGGTGGTGGTGGTGGAATGTTAGTAATGGTTGTAAAGTGGTGGTAATAGTGTAGTGCCGTCGGTGGAGAAAAAATATGCTTTTAAAAATAAAGAAAAATATCATATGTGATATATTGTGCAAAAAAATATTGAAGTAATTTATTTTTAAAGGATAAATTTCCTAAAGAAAAAAGACATATTTAAAATATGATAAAAATATTTATAAAGGGTCCGAATCTAGAAATATTTAACTAATATACCCTTTACAATTTTGTGCTTTGTGATAAACAATTTTCCCATAAACAATAATATATTACTTGAATTGAACACCCACGTGCTTCACCTGGGTTCCTCCTCCCGAATGTTATCAATTAAACATGAGTGGTCTTGCTTTTGTATAATTGAAATACTGGAAGAACAGGTACGCACATCTTACGGTGGGGAGCAGCATAGGTTTGGGAGGGGCCAAATAATCAAATTTTTATCACAAAAGCCATTAAAATCCTCACCTGTTGTCTGTTTCCCTTTCTTTTGCAATGGCATTGTGGGTGTGTTTATTTATAGAGATGTTGTATCTGTAGTTAGGCATTGAGAGGGAGAGGCAGAAAAGAAATATGGAGAGTAGTGGTGTGCCTGTAATCACTCTGAGCTCGGGCAAGAGGATGCCTGCTTTAGCTCTGGGAACATTTGAAACATTTGGTAAGGGATCGTCTGAAAGACAGAGGTAGGCGTTTTTGAAAGCGATAGAGGTGGGTTATAGATATTTCGATACAGGTGCTTCATACGGATCCGAAGAGGTTCTTGGCGAAGCTGTAGCTGAAGCACTTCAACTTGGCTTAATCAAATCTCGAGATGAACTCTTCATCAGTTCCAATCTCTGGTTCACTGATGCTCACCCTGATCGTGTCCTCCTTGCTCTTCAAAATTCTCTAAGGTAAAACCCAAGGCTTATGTTTGTACATGTACATATACATACACCTAGAGTTCTTAAACATCTATCAAATTTTAGAAAACTGATCTCAAATTGTTTTGTTTGATATAGGAATCTGAAATTGGAGTATCTGGATTTATACATGATACACTTTCCGATAAGCTTGAAGCCTGGGAAGATAATGGAGGTGATAACTATGGACATACCAGAGGATGAACTGTTACCAATGGACTACAAGTCTGTATGGGCAGCCATGGAAGAGTGTCAGAACCTTGGCTTCACTAAGTCGATCGGTGTGGGCAATTTCTCCTGCAAAAAGCTTCAGGAACTGATGGCGACCGCCAGTATCCCACCAGCTGTGAATCAGGTGAGTAAAAAATATAACTTACTAGCTACGAGTCTTCAAAGTTATTTTTTCGACCTCGAAGATATCTAATGCATGCTAATCAAATTTCCGACAAGCATGTATATAAGATTCACTCAGAACTCTTACAATGTTGATTAAGGTGGAGATGAGCCCCGTTTTCCAACAAAAGAAACCGAGAGAGTATTGCAAGGACAATAATATATTAGTCAGTGCAGTGTCAGTTTTGGGATCCAACGGAACCGCATGGGGCTCCAATGCAGTTATGGGTTCTGAGGTGCTTAAGCAAATTGCTATGGACAGAGGAAAATCTGTTGCTCAGGTTGGTCATAAAATTCTACTCATATATGCACATGCCCTTATTTGCATGGAATCCGTATACTGAATTATTTAACATCTTTTTAATTTACATTTGTGTTAATTAATACTGATCATCAGGTTAGTATGAGATGGGTTTACGAGCAAGGTGCGAGTCTTGTAGTAAAAAGTTTCAGTGAAGTGAGGATGATGGAAAACTTGAACATATTCGACTGGGAACTGACCAAGGAAGACTTGGAAAAGATCAGCGAGATTCCACAACGCAGAATATTAACTGCTGATGTTTTGGTATCAGCTAATGGACCTTTCAAATCTCTACAAGAGTTATGGGATGACCAAATTTGAAACTCAGAAGGTTCCCTGCAGGCAATGCGCTCATAATCCATTTATTTTCAAATTACATCTCTATATTTTTCTTTTTAAGGAGACTTCTAAAAGGAAAATTAAGTTTTTATTTTCATTTTAGGTGTCCGATGTTAAATCGTGAATTGGGAACTCATGGTAAATTTATAGTATTTGCGAAGTGGAGACTTATTATGCTTTAATATTAAGTTATGTTAAGAATGTTTTATATGATTTATATAAATAAAGTGTGAATTATTTATCTTTCAAACTCAACAAACATCTCAAGCAATAATCTCCCAGGTCGTGTTCCTTTATCTTTGAGGTGAATTATTGGTGGGTTGTTAGGCGCGCGATCAAAATATTTTTTATATTTTCTACAATAACAAATAGGATATCAATTAAGAATTCGTTTATAGAGAGCAAGGAACTATTGTTGTTATCAATTTCTTTCAGATCCAGGGGGTTTTCTTGAATTTTACTACTAATTTTAACCCAAACAAAAATACTTACCGGAAACAAGAAAATGAAAATACTTGGTTTCATCTTCAACGACCAAACATACATGACCATCAAGCGATTATAATCAACTTCCTCTCTGTTTTTATACCAATAATCCTAAAATATTTTCACTCGGTGTAAATATCTCGTTACGCCTATTATTATGAACACATACTGCAATCGGTAATATTTGAATTCCTTTCGACCAAATAACCGAGGATCATATATAGTTTATTCTTATATGGAGTTTATTCCTATATAGTGTATTCTTTTGAAAAGATTTTACTGTATGAAGAATACCAGGAAATTCGGCTGATAACTTGTCAGCTAAATTTGATGTGTTGTAAATAAATAAATAAAAAAATAATACAAAAAAAAAAAAAAAGGACAATTTTACTATTAAAAATAATATATGGATAAGGGCTTCTTGAATTACTATCTAATGACCCGTTTTTCTTTTTATTTGATATACCTCAAAATTTGTGGTATACCTCCAAAAAGGTTAAAAAGAGAGCTTTATTGGCTGTCGGGGGAGGCTTCAAACTAGAGAAAGCCCAGCTGTTTTTGAACTATTCATTTTGGTAAGAGAATTTTCTTACATTTGTATTGTGACAGAGTAATAATGAAGTTTACTTTTAGTGTTTCCTATATGAGAAGGTCTAGTGTGCTGACATATTTTTTTTATGAGGTAAAAAGGTTAAGATAAAAAGACAATAGAAGAAGTACAAATGGTGGCAAATCTATAACTGTGTGGTGCCAATAGTTATAGGCAGTTGACAGGGACGAAGCCAGGTTTATAAAAAGAGGGTGTAAAACTTTTAATAGGGGCGGAGCCAGGTTTGTAAAAAGAGGATGTAAAATTTTTACACAAGCTGGTTAAGGATACAAAACGGATTTAAGAACTCATTTTATGACAAAAAAAGAGAGGTCAAGACAGTGGCCGTTAAACTTGGGAGCTAGTTGGGTTAAATGTGCAACTATAGATCCATATTCTAAGCTGACTTTCTTCCTAATTACTAACACCGACGATATTAAGTATAAGCAAATGGAGGCAATTGTCTTTCACCAGAAGATTAGGTGCTGATTATTTTTTGCCTCAAAATAGTAGTTTGCAGTTATAAGTACTATTCTGGGTTCTTTATTCTTTTTTTTTTTTTTGTAACTACTCGTTATTATTAATAAAAAAATTGCATAAAGAGAAATAAGTAAAATGGGGAGCAGTTGCCCTTATTTACAACTGGTTCTTGAAATCTATTCATGTGTGGTTTCCCACCAAATATTTTAAATTTGTTTTTTTATTCATTGTTTACTCCACTCTGAGATCTTACTTAGTGTATGTAGTCATATAACAGCCTAACAGTTCTTTCCCTCACACTTACTTTTACAAGACTGTTTGGCTGAGCGCATAAGTTCTTCAAATCCATCAGCTATTTTTTCCAATGAATCACAACAAACTCGAGAGCCTGAAAAAGACGATATCTACAGAAACCTGAGACAAACAACTAGCAAGTGGGGTATTCCCCTGCCTGCAGGTGTTAAAACTCTTAGATTTTCATAAGCCGGTGGATGAGAAAGTGCCGACCGTTGAGTAATTGACCAGAGCCTGGAACTTTCTTTGCAATTTACAGCAAATTGACCAATTGTTGGGATACAAATATCCCAAGATCATGTGCAGCTACTATATATAGATTAATTGTTAGGATCGAAGATACAACTTGTGATATATAGAACAACATTAGCTAGCATTTTCCTCGAATCAGGATGGGTTCGTTGAATGGAGATGTTGTTCCTACAAGTGTTAATGGAAACAAAAAGGTGTTTAAGATATTTGTTGGATACGATTCACGTGAAGATCTTGCTTACAAGGTTTGCAAACACTCGATCTTGAAACGAGCTTCAATTCCTGTTGAAGTGATTCCTATCAAGCAATCAGAACTAAGGAGTAATGGCTTGTACTGGCGCAAAAAAGATCCAACTGAAAGCACAGAATTCTCCTTCTCTCGTTTCTTAACACCGTATCTTGCAAATTATCAAGGATGGGCGATGTTTGTCGACTGCGATTTTCTGTATACTGCCGATATCAAAGAACTAACTGAGCTTATCGATGATAGGTACGCGCTTATGTGTGTGCAACATGATTATACCCCGAAGGAAAGCAGTAAGATGGATGGAGTTGCTCAAACTGTTTACCCAAGAAAGAACTGGTCTTCAATGGTTTTGTATAACTGTGGGCATCCAAAGAATAAGATTTTGACGTCTGAGTTAGTGAATACTCAAACAGGTGCTTTTCTTCATCGCTTCATGTGGCTTGAAGATAGTGAAATTGGATCGCTCCCATTTACTTGGAATTTTCTCGTGGGTCATAACAAGGTCGATGAGGATGAGAATGATCCTTCCACACAACCAAAAGCTATACATTATACGTCTGGTGGACCTTGGTTTGAGATGTGGAAGAATTGCGAATTTGCGGATATTTGGTTGAGTGAATTGGAAGCCTATAACAAGGAAACAACAAACCAAGCTTGAAATCTGCAGTTCTCTCTCTCTATATATATAGAAGAGGAAGGCTTTTCCATCTTCATTTGTTGTGTTTACTATTCAATTTCTGCTTGATGTTTTGTTGGAGAGCGGTGTAATGAGAGTGTAACATAACTCTCTATTTCTATTTTCTGTTATGTTTTCAGTTTATCCTATAGTGGCATGTATTGTATCAGTAATATGAATAAGTAATATGAATAATGTAGTCTCCTCTCTTTCTTTGAGAAAGAAAGATGAAATGAAATAAAATAAAATAGGTTTTGGTATGGTATCAGAATCTTAATCCATTTCTAGGGAAAATCTGCTCGTCATTGATGCTTATTTTTCATTTTTCAATGGCGAATTCAGATTCATCTCCAACCTTTCAACATATTTATTTGACTTTTAAGTCTCTATCCAATTCAATTCAACAAATTATTTGTTTTGGAAATCTCAGATTGCTCCATTACTTTGTAGCTATAATCTTTTCAGATTTGTAAACGGCTCTTTTGTTACTTCAGTTAAGTATCTTAAATCTTTATGCATCAATCACATGAGCTGATTTAGCAAATCCTAATCTACATTCTTCTTATGAAGGTTCAGGTCGTGTGAAAGTTGGCAATGGAACAAGTTTGCACATTGAAAACATAGTCTCAGCTTCAATTGATTCTCCTACCACTACTTAACAATTATCTAATGTTCTATATGTGCCTAAACAAGCCAAACTTATTGTATGCTCATCAGCTCACTAGGGACAATAACTGCTTCTTTGAATTTCATCCATACATGTTTTACATTAAGGACATATAGAGAAAAAGAGACTTGCTAAAATTTCTGGACATATAGAGAAAAAGAGACTTGCTAAAATTTCTGGACATAAAAATAATTGGCAAATATTTGTAGTTTATTATGTCGTTTGTATAATTTATTTTAAACTTATAATTTTTCTTAAAAATGAACTTCAGAATTGGAGAAAAAAATTAATTTGGGATTTTTTTGTGAAATATATATAAAATATGATGTATTTTACCGTTTTGTATAATGTTTTATGCATACTTTAATGTACTTTCTTTACGTGTCGTGTTATGTTGTGCCGATTAGTTTAGTCCAGCATAATATACTAAGTTAATGTAATATACAATACCGTACCAGATAATATGCGTTATGTTGTGATATACTTAAATTTTAACGTGTTGTATTGTATTATGCCACGATATATTTTACGCCTCTACACTAATTAAAGGAGTTTTTTTATGATTTAACCCCTTGCATTTGTAGACAAAGACTTTCCTAATCATGTTTGCAAGTTAAAAAGTCTTGGTATGGTCTCAATTAATTAAGCATGCATCACGTTTCTTGAGAGGGAGAATTACGTCGTAATGGGAATGGGATATTGAGTAGGTGGTATTAGTTTTTTAATGAGCATTCAATCACGTAATGGGAATGGCCTGTAATTCCAAAGCAGAATGTTAGTTTCCATGATTAGTTTGTTTAGTTGAATCAGGATTTTTTTTTTCTTTTACGAAAAAAAAATTCATTATTAAAGCAAAGGATTGTTTTATTTTAATCGCAAAAAAAAATTTATTACCAAAGCAAAGGATCACATAAGGGAAGCTGCTTCTTTGATAGTAATATTTGGTGGATTTGAAATCCACTCTTGATTTAAACTATTAACTCCGGCATATAATGCTCGGCAAGAGCATCATCCACATTGATTGTTGCAAGACCTTACTACATGCATACATTTCACACCCCTAATTACTTCAAAAATCACACTAATTAATATATGCATTGTATGTTCGAAACCTTTGAAATATTTGAAGTTGTTGGATGCTTCCGAATCGGGCCTGTAATTGCTTCCGATCTTGAACCGAAGATTTATATAAATATATATATATATATTTGGGATTTTATTTATTTTCGGAAAAAAAAAAGAAGAGTTTGATTTTATACACCTTCTCCAATGAGTATACACATAACGTCTCAATTTCGTAGTTTGTTCTAAGTTTGACAGTTAAGTAACAAGGGCAAAATACTTAACACGCGTTGTATTAAAAAACCCAGTCTGTCTAACCATGGCCTATATTATTGTAGCACAATGGAAGTCTTTCGATGATAAAGCCATACTAATTACCTGAGTTTCATTAATACCAAAGAAATTATCAATAATATAAACAACCTAAATAGCCTAATAAAAGTGGTGGAACTAGAATTCGATGCTAAAGGGGCTTCAACTTTTTTTTGCATACTTGTTTAAATTTACCCTGGCTTTGCAACATTTTAACCTGGGCTCGACTTCAATGGTCTAAAATACACTACCTAATTTAGTTAAACAAAACAAATTGGGTCTGGCTTAAGCCAGATTAAGCCCGATTGTAGTTCCGCCCTGCTAATAAACCAATTAAATAAATAAATGTTTATATACTTACTATGGAAAACCACAAGACCAAGAGGGATCACGTGTACCTTTTTTTGAGCAATTGTTTAAGTTTTATCAAAAAAGCAGGAAGTGCATCTCATTCCTATTTAAATCTTTACGAGTCTATCATCTTCGTTTGAGACTATTGCTCCTGAATCGCTGGATTCTAAAATACTAGTCTCAAGAAAAACTCGTTCTTCTAAACAATCATCGTCTTCATAATAATAAGGAAATATTTCACCGTCTATAACAATGGTATCTCTAGTTGAATCATCTTTTTCTTGAATACGCAAATAATCGGAACTAGAAACATCATTACTATCATGAAGCTCAACTGATGTAAAAATTTCCTCATCATTAAGACTACGGAGTTTAATTTTCTCATCAACAGTATCCGCATCATTATAATACTATGAAGATGATTGAACCTTATCTAAATATGTAGTGTCTTCTATTATAAACTCGTCCTCTAAATTAGGTAAATATTCATCATTTTTATCAAGGGTAAAATTAGAAACACTATTTTGGCAGTTAAGTTCATTTTGAGCAATATCAGCAGCTAACCGTTCTTCTTTTTCAATTTCATCTAAATGTGTCTTAAGTTCACTGAGAGCGGTATTTAAAGCTGCAAATTCTTTATTTTGTTCTAATGACTCTTTATAAAATTCTTTCAATAACTTCTCACTCCTACGTGTCGACTCAGTTATCTGCTTGAGTGATTCTTCTAGAGTCATAATAGGTTCATAAGGATTACTAGGTCGCAACCGCTCGAGGGGTTCTTCTAGAGGAGAATTACTCATTGTTGTAATGCGTTTCTTCGTTTCTAACTCAAACCTATTTGTATTCTCAGTCAACTGGTTGAAGGACTCTTCTATAGAAATAAAAGGATCATAAATGTTATCAGGGCTCAATTGTTTGATTAAATCCATTAAAGACGAAGAACTCGAATTTTGCTCGTTTTCCCGTTCATATGACTGGTACACGTAAGAATAGTAACTGGGATCACCATGGTATGAATCATAACCTCCAAAAGGTTGGTAGTGGTCCCAAATGCTACCCACACTATGGTCATAGTACGGGTAATGTCCATTTTAAAAATCAATCGGATATACATTGTATTGGCTATCATAATACCAGTTCGACATTTTTATTTTATTTTTATAGTGCACGTGCAAATGCAAGTTCGACTAAAATAGGTAAGCCCAGGTTACTTTCGAAAAATATACCTACAAAATCAAAGACTGATCAAAGGTACGAGGCTAAGGCTTGTGGTGGTTCGTAATAATCGGTCCCGAAAGATGCAATTGGTGTGTGCACATTGTTTTCTTTTAATAAAGAAAATATATTGAAAAAATAAAACAAAATATTTACGAATTAAAAAGAAAAAAAATCCTAGCCTAATCTCGGGTTTTTATACTTACCTTTTCGACTGTTTATTCCACTATCCTTTTTTAACACTCTCAAAATATTGATTCATTATTCAAAAAGTGTTTACAAAGGTGAAAAGAAGAGAAGATACTAAAGGCAGCGAGTTTGCAACGGTGTATGGATGTTACAGACTCGCTGTCATAAATAAAGTGTTGCAAATTGAAGATAAACGTTGCAAAGATAAAAAGTTTTAGAAACGGATTCTTCAAACTTTTGTCCATGATCTCTTCAACCTCTTTATAACGCTTTCTTAATCTTCTTCATGAGCAAATTTTCTGATTTCTAATTTCTTTGATTCCGGCCAGAGCCAGCCCCCCAAATTTTTCTATTGACTTTTTATTTATAATGAAACATCAATACAGCCTCAAATGTCTTCCAAATCTTCAATCGAATCTTGTTTTTAATGAGAAAATATTCTCGAGTATCTTCTTTCTTTCCGCCATTATTTTATTTCTTTCTTGATGATTTTGTTTCTTGTTTAGGACACGAGATAATGGTGTTGCTTTGATGTCGAAAAAATATTATAAATATATGGAAAAATTCGTGTTGATTCAGGAAATCAATTTTCGATTTCCCGAAATATCCATTGCTTCCTGATTTGTTGAATCTCAATTAATCCACGAGATGTAGAGTTTCTAAACTTGTAAACACTTCTTATAATAACGCAAGAAGATATTCTTGTCATAAAACCCTCCCAAAATCTTCCAAAACACGTAAATAGTTATACGCATATAGGCCACATCGCATATATGTGCATTACCACTCATGCACATTCAACCAACGATCCCTCCCTATATATATTTATTCACATTTCCATACTTTTGGATAAGAGAAGGGACATTCATCTACTGCACTTTAGGCAAAAACGCCATTGGGTAGCCAACTGATAGGCAATTCCGCTTTCTGGTTAGCACACCTGCTAACTGGTTAGCCAGTTATTAGGAAAATTCGCTTTCTGGTTGGCGCCTCTAGGAAAATACGCTTTCTAGTTGGCTCCTCTAGTCAAATACGCTTTCTGGTTGGTGCCTCTAGGCAAATAACTAGCTATTTAGCACATCCGCTAATTGGTTCGCCAGGTGCTATGCTAATCACAACCTGGTTAGCACATCCGCTAACTGGTTAACCAGCTGCTAGGTTAATCCTCCAGCTGGTTAGCACGAAGGTAAATTATGCTAAGGCCAATGCATCCATACCCTAATGCATTCCTGAGTAAGCTTTATAAGCTTAGGATGAATCTTCATTCCATATCATGATGCAACCTTGAGTAAGCGACATACGAAATTTACGGGGCGTTACAAAATTTGTATCAACTTGGGTGGTGGTGACGGTGGCGATGGTTGAACGGTGGCGGGGCGACGACGGAGGTGGTGACGGTGGCGGAGGTGGTGGTGGTGACGATGGCGGTGGAATTGGAGGTCATGGTGGACTGGTGGTGATGGGGTGAGATGGTTGTGGTGGTGGGGGGTGGGATGGTGGTGGTGGTGGAATGTTGGTAGTGGTTGCTGAGTGATGGTGGTGGTGTAGTGCCGACGGTGGTGAGATGGTGAAAAAAAAAATCATATGTGATATATTAGGAAAAAGGTTATACAAAAAAGAGTATTAAGATAATCTCTCTTTAAGAAATAGGTTTCTTAAAGGTAAAGGGTATACTTAAAATGCAATAAGGGTATTTATGAAGGGTCCAAATCTAAAAATATTTAATTAACATATCCTCTGAAATTTTGTGTTTTGTGATAAACAATTTTCCCATAAACCATATTATATTATTTGGATTGAACACCCACGTGCTTCACCTGGGTTCCTCCTCCTCCCGAATGTTATCAGTTAAACATGAGTGGTTTTGCTTTTGTATAATTGAAATACTGGTAGAATAGGTACGCACATCTTATGGTGGGGAGCAGAATAGGTTTGGGAGGGGCCAAATAATCAAATTTTCATCACAAAAGCCATTAAAATTCTCACCTGTTGTCTGTTTCCCTTTCTTTTGCAATGGCATTGTGGGTGTGTTTATTTATAGAGATATTGTATGTGTAGTTAGGCATTGAGAGGGAGAGGCAGAAAAGAAATATGGAGAGTAGAGGTGTGCCTGTAATCACTCTGATCTCGGGCAAGAGGATGCCTGCTTTAGCTCTGGGAACATTTGAAACATTTGGTAAAGGATCGTCTGAAAGAGAGAGGTCGGCGTTTTTGAAAGCAATAGAGGTGGGTTATAGATACTTCGATACAGGTGCTTCATACGGAACCGAAGAGGTTCTTGTAGTAAAAAGTTTCACTGAAGTGAGGATGAGGGAAAAAACTTGAACATATTCGACTGGGAACTGACTAAGGAAGACTTGGAAAAAATCAGCGAGATTCCAAAACCCAGAATGTTAACCGGTGATCTTTTCCAAGTCTTAAAGGGTTTTTTTGAGTTACCAAACTTAAGTTGAGCATCTATTAGGAGTGCTAGTAGTAGGTGTAGTAGGGTGTTTTATCCTGGAGGTATCCGCCCTGTGGAGGCTATAGTATCACACTTGAGTGTAGCCGGGCGCTAATGTCTTAAGGATAGCGTGTTGAATACGTGACTCACTCTGTTTTTCCAAAAAAAAATTAGATACCATCTCGATGTTGGGAGATACGAGGAGCTCATCCGTTTTGACGAATCACTTCCGTTAAGAGCTAAGTATCAACAACCTTTGTTTATTTGATTTTCTTCATTTTTGATTATTGCACCCAAAAATCTTAAGAAATTATTATTTAGTAAAAATTATAAATGAATGATTGATTTGTGAATCGTTGACGTTGATATTATATTAGAAAATTAAGGAAATTGATTTTGAAGTGAAACAACAAAATTGAGTTTTCTGGGCAGCTGTAGAGTTTCGAGTATATCTCTTTAAATTAAAAGGAATTTCGATGAATCTTTCTAACATAGTATAATAGACATCTTGATAGTTACCCACACCGAAATTCAGAATTTTTGAAATTGTAAAAGTATTTTTTAGATATTTTACAAAGTTGAGAAACGTTTCTGAAAAATTCTGACGGACAGAAAAATATTGTTGACTATATTAGTTTTTCCGGCGTAACTATGAGTTTTTTGAAAGGGTGATTCAAAAGAAGTTTGTAGATCTAGATGTTATCTTCAAAATTCATATTTAATTTTTTGATTCGGACTTGTGGTTTGTGAGATATGGTATTTGCAAAAATGTTGTGCATGTTTGTCTAGAATATCGATAACTCTATCTAAGCTTTAGATTAGTATGAGATCTTGCAACCATTTATAGTGGTACTTTGTCACCTTTGATACAATATGAAAACCGGTACTAGTGAGTGCTTTTATCCATAATAGACTTGAGATTTCAATTTAGTTGAAATATTTCTCATAATCAAATTAGAGCAAGTAACAAATTGATTTTATGACTTAAAGTGATAATCTCTTATGTGTTAGATTAGTATCACATTTCTCATGAATAATGAGATGTTGAATCAATTGTGTATGAATTGTGCATTATGTTATAAATCAGTTTTATTATATATGCTTTGTGTAGTATCAATTGGCGTGAATCACATGATTGGTTAATAATTATGCATTAGCAATTTCAATGGTGATTTCTAAATCATTACGAATATGTTACCTTTGTTGAAAATATGAGAATCATAATGTACTAGTGTACCATAGTCATATGGATAGTGAGGTATAAAGTGTCTTTTAGTAACTAGTGCAATAAGAAGGTTAAGCGAACACATGTGTTTTAATTGATATGTATATACACAAAAGTGTTTGGGTATTTTATAACCAAATTTTGTTACTTATTGACATTGTGATAGTCTAATGTGGAGAGAGACTTCAGTAACTTGATAACTATATTTTGGTAACAAACATTTTGATAAGATGAACACTTATTATCTATTGATAATTTGATATTACCTATGTCAAACGAGAGTATCAACCAATTTTTTGAATCCTAGTTGGGAAGAAGTTTTATCATCTTTAATTGAATGATAGATTAAGTATTAATTTCTGATAACTTATGTTTTTAGTTGTGTACTTATCTCCTCGGAATATAGAATTTTTTTATTCAAATTTGAATGGAACAATTGACATTCTTACTGTGTTATGTAATTTTATTTTTCAGTGGAGATGATAAAAGAATTGGTTGGTAAATGCCGGAAGTGATGGAACGTATACTCCAGAAGAAACATGTTTTGTATTCTACCAAGAATCGGAAAGATGCAAAATCATTTTTATGAACAACTCGACTATCAGAACAGTTGAAGAAATATGTAATGATGTGCAAGGCTGGTCAGGTATGGACATTAATCAAATTATGATATCATTCTTAATATGTGCATTGCGATTTAAGACTAGTGTCAAATGTTATATATCTAAGTTACTATGAAATGTTATACTTAGAAATATGGTCTTGTGATGCATTGAGTATTATCTTAATAGAACAAGACAATAGTAGATAAAAGGGAAAATCGTCAATGAATTGAGAATGAATACATGAACATGTTATATCATAATGTTGATATGGTGTGTCTTAATTAGATGCAACCTAAAAGGACACATAATTGTAGTTTCTTATGTTGAGAAATCCTGATAACTGTGGGGGCCCTCGGGCCTCAAATGTGGGGGTATAAGATGAAAAGAAGTGTTTGTTTGATTTCTCAAGCATACTTATAGAAGAACCTAAACTTATATGTATCCTAACCTATAGATCGCAATTGTGGGGATCTAAGGTGAGAATGAATAGTCGATTTTCTTTAGAAAATCATTGCATATGATCAACAGAACTGTACTTCAATAACTTGTAAGTTCAGAAGTCAACAACATTTGAATAAAATACATGTTATTGTTGAGGATGTTGAGTTCCCGACAGCAGTCTTCTGAGGCCGGATTCTCACACGAGATAGAATAAGTTAGACAGATGCTTGACTTTGTGAAATTATTGTTATAGAATAAAATAATGATCACTTGGCACATACTCACGTGACACTAAAATTAATACGCCAGGCGTTGTTTGTCATTATTGTCAGTATGTTACGTTAGATGGATGTTGAGGCAGTATACTTAAATGGTTAGTCAAAGGTGGACAAACCTTAAGGGTTTGGTTAGCGCTAGGGGGTAAATATCCAAACTGACTACACCTACATATACTTGACTTGAACAAAATAATAAGTCATTGACCTAACAATATTATTATGTGGTGATGATGATTTCTAGTGATGTGACACTAATGAATTTAGATAAGTGTATTTACACTAAATCTATTGAAGGTGCATATGCTTAGCATGCCTGTATTATGTGTTTTACAACCATTAACAAATTTGTGTTGTTTAAAGTTTGACAGGAAACAAATATGTTTTTGACGTGGTCTAACGGACCAGAAGGAACCAAAATCAAATTTTGATTATATAGTTTCTGTCAAATGTGTTTAATGTGTGTTGTAAAATAGGTATGCATATTTCCCATTTTAATCTTGTAGAATCACATGGATGCTCTGATCAAAGGACAAGAAAATTGGGATGGTTGAGGTACATATTTAATTTCAAATATGTGATATATATGGCACCAACCTTTTGAGGAAAATGTAATGAACGTACTAGTATTTAGTACATGTATCTTGTATATGCCTTTATATGGTTTACAACCACCTAGAAAACATGTAACTTTTACGATTTGATTGAAAGACTAAGTTGTTGTAGACAAGTATGATCTGAAGGATCATTGGAACCAGAAGAAATTTTAACGGAAATGGTGTTTGTCAAACTCGATACATTTAATGCGTGTTGTAAATGTGCAGTGCTTTCGGTGTACAAATACATTTGTGACCCCAGAAGAATTAGTGGGATGATCTGATAAAAAATTTGCAGTACTTGGGGTACATTTAAAATTGTGTATGTACATGATACATATTTGACTGACCTTAAGATATGTAGTGATTTCAGGCTTTGGAGAGTCTTAGCCTATATGTGAGCCCTCTTAAGTTGTATCAGTAGTTGTAAATATTCCAACAAACATGAGAAACTCGACTGAGATGAAATCAGAGTCCGCTCGCTTAATTTAAAGCATGAGAGGAAGTTGAACGGATAAGTCTTTTTTTTGGAAGGCATTCCTCTGTGATCAAAGCTTGTGGCCACCATTGATGAAACTCAATTGACTATGTAATTCTAAAGTGCAATTGGAAAAGTCTATACAAACTCGGAGAAGGATAATTCGGTAAGACAACTACTCTTTTAATGAAGTAATTTTTATAGACTTAGTGAAGTCAAGAGAAAAATTAGTGGATCCTTTGACGAAAGGATAATCTAGAGAGATAGTTTGTTATTGCATCGAGGGGATGGGGCTTAAGATCATTAAACAAACTTGCCATGAAGGATACTCAACCTTGCTGACTGGAGATCCCAAGATCAAGGTTTTAAATGAGACAACTAATTTTTGGTGGGTTAAAGGAAACACTATCAGAGAATTTTATTCTCTGTCCCTTCCCTATGGTGTAGACGTGCTATTGTGACTGCATGCGAAGGATAAGTCTAAATGAGTTATATAGTTTCAATTTAAGAATGAAGTGGGGTGTAACAGTAAACACTCTTGATAGAACTCACCTATATGAATGTGGAAGTTGACCGCTTCCTATGAGAATCGAGCTGATTCTCTAGAGCATTCTGAGAAATGGGATATTTGCTCAAGGCCAAAATGAGCACAACCGCACGAGCTTGGCAGCAACCTTGGAGATATCATACATGGTGGTTATCGCGAATTACACCAAACGCTAGCAGTTCAAGACGCCGCATTCACTGTCTTTAGCAAGTAGTTCAGGTAATCTCTCACTAAGAAAAGGTTCAAGACCTCATGGACACCTTTGCCTATATGATATTTCCTGTTTTCTATGTGATTTTCAGTTTTTCATAAAGATTTAATTCATTTTGAGAAAATGATTTTTATGTTGTTCTCTATGGTCTTGGTATTTCTGATACGTAGGACCTAAGAGTCTCTAAGGGATCACTGGCTCATGTTCACTTTGGTGAACAAAACCTTTAGTCCCACTATGAGAAACTAAAGATGAAATCTCTTTATATTATTATAATTTATGCAATTAATAGTATGATCCTGGGGTCAGACACTTTTGTACGAAGAAGAGGTCATTGGAATGGCTAGTACGATTTTAACACACACAAGGTCCATCTATTTGTTCATTTAAGTCGGGTCATGGTATTTAGGGTGTTGGTTTACCAAGATCAATTTGTGTTTTCATACTTTACTGAGGTTTTCATTCACGTGGGGGATTGTTGGTCACTTTACATGTTTTGATTTTTTTCTTTGTTTTCTTTTGTGAATGAAACATTTTAGTCCAACATCGGAGAGTTTCCACTTTTTAAGTTGTATTAACAGATTATATATAAACAAATTGTTCTCAACCTATTTTGACATCCAAGGAAAAAGGGTTTCTCCATATTTTTAGAGAGACTAGTAGAATAATAATTAATTATTATCTTTTTTAAGTTTTTTCAGATTTTCCTTTAAGGGTTTTCCTGAGTTACCAAGCTCAAGTTGGGCATCTACTACGAGTGCTAATAGTAGGTGTAGTACGGTGTTTTATCCTGGAGGCATCTACCCTATGGAGGCTGTAACATCACTCTTCATACAACTTAAAAAGTGAAAACTCCCCGATGTGAGACTAAAGTGTTTTATTCACAAAAGAAAACAAAGAAAAACACCAAAACATGTAAAGTGACCAATAGATCAAGAGATAGAACCCAAATAACACATTATTTTATATTTTAATAAAAGATTTAAAACTCATTCATTTAGCCATTGTTTTCCAACATTTTTATTTATAGAGATGTTGTACGTGTAGTAAGGCATTGAGAGGGAGAGGCAAAAAAGAAATACGGAGAGTAGTGGTGTGCCTGTAATCACTCTGAGATCGGGCAAGAGGATGGTGTGCCTGCTTCATACAGAACCGAAGAGGTTCTTGGCGAAGCTATAGCTGAAGAACTTCAACTTGGCTTAATCAAATCTCCAGATGAACTCTTCATCAGTTCCAATCTCTGGTTCACTGATGCTCACCCTGATCGTGTCCTCCTTGCTCTTAAAAATTCTCTAAGGTAATACCCAAGGCTGATGTTTGTACATATACATACACCTAGAGTTCTTAAACATCTATCAAATTTTAAAAAACTGATCTCAAATTGTTTTGTTTGATATAGGAATCTTAAATTGGAGTATCTGGATTTATACATGATACCCTTTCCGATAAGCTTGAAGCCTGGGAAGATAATGGAGGAGATAACTATGGACATACCAGAGGATGAAATGTTACCAATGGACTACAAGTCTGTATGGGCAGTCATGGAAGAGTGTCAGAACCTTGGCTTCACTAAGTCGATCGGTGTGAGCAATTTCTCCTGCAAAAAGCTTCAGGAACTGATGGCGATCGCCAGTATCCCACCAGCTGTGAATCAGGTGAGTAAAAAATATAACTTACTAGCTACGAGTCTTCAAAGTTAATTTTTCGACCTCGAAGATATCTAATGCATGCTAATCAAATTTCCGACAAGCATGTATATAAGATTCACTCAGAACTCTTACAATGTTGATTAAGGTGGTGATGAGCCCCGTTTACCAACAAAACAAATTGAGCGAGTATTGCAAGGACAATAATATATTAGTTAGTGCAGTGTCAGTTTTGGGATCCAACGGAACCGCATGGGGCTCCAATGCAGTTATGGGTTCTGAGGTGCTTAAGCAAATTGCTATGGACAGAGGAAAATCTATTGCTCAGGTTGGTCATCAAATTCTCCTCGTATATGAACATGCCCTAGTATTTGCATCTCACGGAATCAGTATACTGAATTATTTAACATCTTTTAATTTACATTTGTGTTAATTAATACTGATCATCAGGTTAGTATGAGATGGGTTTACGAACAAGGTGCGAGTCTTGTAGTAGTTTCATTGAAGTGAGGATGAGGGAAAACTTGAACATATTCGACTGGGAACTGACTAAGGAAGACTTGGAAAAGATCAGCGAGATTCCACAACGCAGAATATTAACTGGTGATTTTTTGGTATCAGCTAATGGACCTTTCAAATCTCTACAAGAGTTATGGGATGACCAAGTTTGAAACTCATTTCATTGTTGTTGATTAGAGAAGGTTCCCTGCAGGCAATGCGCTCATAATCCATTTATTTTCAAATTACATCTCTGTATTATGTTTTTTAAGGAGACTTCTAAAAGGAAAATTAAGTTTTTATTTTTCAATTTAGGTATCCGATATTAAATCGTGAATTGGGAACTCATGGTAAATTTATAGTATTTGCGAAGTGGAGACTTATTATGTTTTAATATTAAGTTATGTTAAGAATGTTTTATATGATTTATATAAATAAAGTGTGAATTATTTATCTTTCAAACTCAACAAACATCTCAAGCAATAATCTCCCAGGTCGTGTTCCTTTATCTTTGAGGTGAATTATTGGTGGGTTGTTAGGCGCGCGACCAAAATATTTTTTACATTTTCTGCAATAACAAATAGGGTATCAATTAAGAATTCGTTCACAGAGAGCAAGGGACTATTATTGTTATCAATTTCTTTAAGATCCGGGGGTTTTCTTGAATTTTACAACTACTTTTAACCCAAACAGAAATACTTATCGGAAACAAGAAAATGGAAATACCGCTTCAATGACCAAACATATATACATCCCCATAAAGCAATAAGAATCAGCTTCATCTCTTTCTTTATACCAATAATCCTAAAATATCCCCACTCAATGTAATACCTCGTTATATCTATTATTATCAACACATATTATAATCGGTAATATTTGAATTCCTTTCGACCAAATAACCGAGGATCATATTGATAGGTTATCAAGCTTATTTAACTCAAACAGAAATACTTACCCTAACTAGTTATATACAGGTTATCAAGCTTATTTAATATGCAGCTTAAACAAACAAAAAAACCATCTTACAGTCACGCAATTGTTATAAGTAGTAAAACATGAACAATAGAAAGAGACCCTAAATATGAAAAATAATCTGCCAGATTGATTCGTATTTTTAAGATTTCGGATTATTTCCCCGACCAATAGAAGAATTAGTTATTCAATTTTTTTTTTAAAACCTATAAAAAAATATACAGAAGAAGAAAAATCAGTGTCGCGGTTCTCCAAATCCTGCATTACTTCAAACTTTTGTGTCTTCTTTACTTATACAAAAACGTCGATAAAACATCCCTTTAGAAGTTTTAGACCTCCTTTCATAGCTCCAACAATTGTAGGGTTAGACCGCTTTGAATTTTGAAACCAAGTTTCCTCGCTCTCTAAATCAATTCATGGTCAATTCTCAAAATTCCAAAGGGCAATTTTCGAAACATGGGTGAAGAGCATCAAAATTCGTCAATATCTTAGTTTTTCGAAAATTATGGTTATGCTGTAAAATGTTTTGCCAATAACTCCTTTATCCTCCAACACAATGACTTCATTGTTTCTCCATTGGATTCATCTCTTCATTATTTACAGGAGAGAAGTGAATACTTTTAAACTTGAACGAGTTCAATTTGGTCTACGATCCTTTTTCACTTTCTCAATTAGCTCTTAAGACTTAAGAGACAATTCCATTTCTTTTAGATGAATCGTCCCAACAAAAACACATAAACTAAAAAACATCATTATATTATATAATGTAACCCACAAGAAATCTAGCAAGCATATAAATTAGATACCAAAATATAGTTATTGAACACTTTTCAATTAACAGAAAGTCTAATAGGTAATCCAGGTTTATATACCTTAATTTTGAACACTTTCCAACATCTTTACTGCTTTTCTCCGATTATAAGTTTTAGGCTCAGTTTTGAAAGTGACTATTAACACTTCATTGTCCCAAGAATGTCGAATGCCATCTTTGGATTTCGCACATGTGCAGCATTTTTTGGCCAACACTCAAAAGAAACTATAACAAGAACAATATATACTAACAGTAAATGGTTCAAGTAACATTAACTTCATCAAAAACTCCATTGATGATGATACAGAGGTTTTAGTGAACAAGTTTTTTTATTTGCACACGTAGTTTCCATAAACCCTGATGCCGTGGTGCACGAGAAGCTCGTGTTCGTGCTGTCTCCTTTTGGCATAACTATTTGGCACCATCCATTCTTACCAGCTAAAACGATTGAAGAAAAAGCAAAGATAATTGATTGTTTTTTATAGATGTTTGTTTGTTGAAAGTGTGAAAATGATTGACAGCACTAGGATCTTCTTTTCTTTTTATTTCAATAAGAATACTGTACTAGTTGCTTTTAGTGGTGACCCTTTTTAGTTGTTACCCACTAATTAGAATCTGTCAGTGAGCACTAGGGATTGTTCAAAGCAGGAAGATCGAGACGTTTTTACTCCCGTTGGAACAGTTTAGGTCTGACCGTGTTAGTACTGTTTACTAGGCAGGTATAGTTTTAACTAAAAATTCTATTTTATTAATATATCTTGGTCTCATGCCTTTCTACAGCTTGAAGACAAGGGGGTTAGAGAAGATGTCGATACATAATGAACATTGACTACTGCTTTCTACAATTCTGAAATTATGCTCTGGTAGTGTGGAAGAAGAAGTAGGCCGGGGGATGTTACAGTGATTGGATTGATGGACATTGTGGATTGTGATGTTCCCTTGGGTGATGGAATCTGACTTTTACTTATCCGGCGGTTTCATAAATGAACCTTTCAAACAATCTCAGTTAATTTTTCAACAGATCGCCAGTTGGATCGAATCAAGTATAAAACTGGATGGTACACTACCAGACTCCATACAAACATAACAAATAAAATGCATAATTCTAAGGTTATAGAATCAAGAATAGATATACGATCTTTCCTGATTAAAACAAAAGTGTCTAACTTGTCGACTCGCTATAGTTGTTCCCCACACGGATTTCTCGTGCAATATTGATTCAGGATTTCATTTCTATCCTGTAAAAATTACAAACCTATTTATATACTAGTGTTCCAATCTTTTAATCCATCATCAACAAAGCTCCCTAACTACTTTGTGTCCAAATCAATAATGGAGTTCACGTACGTTTCTGAGCTTATTTCTTCTTTCAACTTTTATTACATCCTTGTTCTTATGATCATCATAACTATTATCAGTACATATTTCTTACCCATAACCAGTAGTAAGAAGACGAATTCATCATCATCATCATCAAGAGCCAAAAAGGCACCAGAGGCACCAGGTGCATGGCCAATCATAGGACATATACCTCTATTGACGAGCAAAACTGAAAGTCCATACGTGACTCTAGGAGCTATGGCTGACAAATATGGACCAGCATTTAACATTCGTTTCGGTTGCCATAAAATCCTTGTCTTGAGTAGTTGGGAGATGGTAAAAGAATGTTTCACTACCAACGACACATTGTTTCCAACCGTCCAGCTCCACTGAATGTTAAACACTTGTTTAACTGCGAAGAATCGTTGGCGTTTGCAGATTATGGACCCTTTTGGAAAGATATGCGGAAGATAGCTATGCAACAACTCCTCTCCAATCAACAATTAAGGTTGTGGAAACACTTGCAATATCAAGAAATAGATGCTTCATTTAATGAACTTAATGAGTTATGCAACAAAAATGGTGGTACTGCTCAACTTCGGATGGACGATTGGTTCGCATTCATGACATACAACATCTCTGTTGCAGTTGTCGCCGGGTGCCAAAGCCAAGATCCGAAAAGTAAATGCTCGATAAATTAATGAAGAATGTTTTTCTATCATAAACTCTAATTTGGTACTAATTCTCTTCCTCAAATGCAATATTGCAGGTGCTGTAGTAAGGGAACATTACAAGAAGGCGATGGAAAACTTGTTGCATCTTACAACGGTATTTGCAATTTCAGATGTGGTTCCATTCCTCGAGTGGGTTGATCGACTAAGAGGTCTTGTAAGGAAAATGACATCCAGTAGAGAGGAGCTGAATTCTATTGCTGAGAGTCTCATTGAAGAGCGTCGTCTAAAGAGACGCTTAAGGAAAGGTGATGATGACCAAAACTTCACTGATGTTCTTTTGACATTGATGGAAAAATCACAACTTCCAGGAAAAAACCATGAAGTCGTCATTCAATCTATGATACTGGTATATATCTATCAGCATGATTGCTTGTATTTTGTATGTAGTTCGTTGTTGTTTTCTGTTTATTAACTTGCACTTCCTATGCATGATTAAAATGAACCTATCTACAGGACATGCTATCTGGTGGGAGTGACACAACGGCCATGACCCTTACTTGGATTCTTTCCCTATTGCTGATCCACATGTTGTTGAACGCGCAAGAGAAGAATTGGATACTCACGTTGGAAAGAACAGACAAGTAGAAGAATCCGACATTCCGAAACTCGTCTACATACAAGCAATCATAAAAGAATCGATGCGATTGTATCCAATTGCCACACTGCTCACAAGGACGTCAATGGAGGCGTGTGAAGTTGGTGGGTTTCAAGTTCCAGCTGGTGGGCAAGTGTATGTAAACATATGGAAGATCCAAAGAGATCCAACAGTGTGGGAGAACCCATCTGAATATCGACCAGAGAGATTTCTAGGTAAAGATAAAGCAGATGTGGATGTAAAAGGTCAGAACTATGAATTGATACCATTTGGAGTAGGTCGAAGGGTGTGTCCAGGTGCAACTTCAGCACTAAATGTGATGAATTTGGTGGTGGCTCGCCTTATTCAAGGGTTTGAAATGAGGGCTGCAACGCCAGATGGGAAGGCAGATATGATAGAAGGAGTAGGGATTATCACGTTTAACAAGAACCCTCTCCAAGTAATAATGTCCCGACGCTTCTAGTCAAATGGCTCACTATTCCACCTTCTTTAATTGTTGTATGTGGTCTTGTTCTCACTCCCCTATCTGGAGATTAATTTCTATGTACTCTGATTTAAGTGTTCAATAAAAAGTTCAACTTGCGACTAGGGCCGCACAAACCTGACCCAACCCGACACACACCAGCCATTTTTTACCCGTCTCGTATCCGACCCGCCGAGAAACAGGTCAGGTGGGGGTGACCATTTCATTTACCCGCCTTCTGGCGGGTCAGTGCGGTGACACCTTCCCTCACCCGACCCACCCGCCTAACCCGCCGAAAATCTGATAATTTTTTGGCAGTTGATTTTATTTCTAGTTTCAATCTCATTCATCCATTTCTAGGTTTTGTCTCGATCATTTCGTCTGTTTCAGTTTCATGATTTCATTCATCTGTTTCATTTCGTCTGTGAAAAAGGAAGAAGTTCTTATGTTCTTCATCAGCCGATCATTTCCACCACCACTATCCAGCAACCACCATCAGTAGTAGTACCACCTTCTTCTTCTTTTTCTTCTTCTTCAACGATTCTCGATTTCAAGCATCATCAGGTAGGGTTTTACGATTTTTATTTGATTTTTTTTTTTTAAATCGGTTTTTTTTGTTTAGGGTTTATAGTTATTTTTAGTACTGACTACTGAGTTTTTAAGTTTTTGTTTAGGGGTTGTAATCGATTTCAAACATCATAGTAAGTTAATCGATTTCAAACATCTATATTCTGCATCTTTCCATATTGAACTATTTCACTGATTTACAACTATTGGGAGTTTGGGGCTGATCCTTGTGTCATTTTTACTTGTTTATTAAATTACTAACTTCATTGCTTAAGTTGGTGGCATGATTTAAGGTATTAAACAATAGTTAAGTTTTGAAGGAAAATTCAAATTCAACATGCATTTTGTTCCTGTCATTTAGTTCTATTGCAATAGAATTGTATGGTGTCATGATAATTATCTCTTCTTGTCAATATGTATACAGAGTAATCCAATTTTTTCCTGTTCTCTTCTTTTTTGTAATTATGAATTGGTTTTACAGAAATTCATTTCTCATTCATAAGCATTGGTTTTACAGAACTTCTCTGTGCAATTGGAGAGGGGTATATTATCCTCGGGTAATAAAGCTTCACTGTCATTGTTCCTGCTTGTGAAGATAATTCTTCTAAATCTCTCTGCAATAAAGGTTTCTTTCTCAGTTTGTGGACACAGTTATATTGAATCGACTATTAAAGGTGATTTTTCTTTTCCATACTTGCGAAAAGTGACAGAAAGCAAAATATGCTGGATGCGTTTTCTGATGGAAGCAGCTTTATTTGTTTACAGTGTGGGGGGCTTGTGAGTAACAATTGCAAGGATGAACACCTAGCTTACGGGTGCCAAATTTGACTGCTAGCAGGTACATTGTAGTAGTAGTGTAGTACCAATTTTATTACGTATCCATCTCTCTTTGTGTATGAGTTTCCAAATGATCAGACTTGATACATATAACATATCAATCTCTTTATGATTCCTGTACAACTAAGACTAGTTACTGCTAGAACTTCTAGTTCTATTTCTTTCTATTTGTTGTGAAGGTTTCTGTTGCATGTTCGTGTATTTCAAGCACATTAGTTAAGTGTGTGGAAATATATGTGGTGTCTTATTTAGTAGACCAAATATTTTCTGGATATGAATTTGATGGATGGTTTTGGTGGAATGCATCTGCGATGGGTTATTATGATTTAGCTTGAAAGTGATATGCATGATCCAATATTTGGATGTATGCTATATGTGGACTTTATGGATGTTTCATGCATTTACACAGACGTCCACAAATACATGGTCTGTAGAGAATATTTACATTGTGTTCCATGATTTTGTAGACTTAATTGCCCTTGAGTTTGATATCTTTGTGTGTCAATTACTAGTATTCATAGGACATTTGGAAACAAGAATATACTCATATCTTAACTATTGACACTGTTTTTCTGCAGCTTGGGCTGCTGTTAAATGTGTCAACAGAACAATTTGATACCATGAAATGTTGTAATTGTAGTAGTAGTGTAGTACTTTGGTTTAAGTACTACTTCTGATATTTTGCTGTTTATTATTGTAGTAGTAGTGCTGTAATTGTAGTAGTAGTGGCATATTTATTATTGTGAAATTTGTCTGATATTTTGTTGTTTTGATGGATGGTTTATCAGGTGGCGCGCGTGAGGATCAAAAAAACAGCCAAGTTCTTGAAAAAAAAATTCATCATCTCTGGGCGGCTGCCGCACCCACCCGACATGATCCGTCGAAATGACGGGTCAGACCCGACCCGACCCGACGTCCAGGCGGGTTGGATGCGGGTTATATTTTTTTCACCCGCCGTATGACTGGTCGGGTGCGGGTGAGGTCAAATCCGACCCGACCCACCCGATGTGCATTCCCACTTGCGACGGTCTTTTCCTTGTGTGCACCTCACTTTATAACTATCGCATCTCAGTTCTACACCTGTCTATCTTCCCCAAATTTATGGCTATCTGAAATAACTTCCGAACTAAGTTAATTAGACTTCAATGATAAACCAAACTGAACATATTAAATTTAGGATATATTCTCAGTTAAGCCTTCTAAGTAAAATTAAATTATCAAAATAAACCAAAAATTTTTATTTAATAGTTCAAACGGACTTTTATAATAAGATAAATAAATTTCCAAATTAGGACTAATATATTTCAGTAATAAATTAAATAGACTTTTATAATAAACTTGTTGGCCTCTAAAATTATAGATATTATACTTTTATAATGAACCGAATAAATTTCTATAATAAATCAATTGAACGTCCAAATTAACCTAATATATTTTATAATAAATTAAATCGGCTTTTATAATAAACCAGCTAAACTGTTTCGAAAAGCTTATACGGCCCATACATGTACATTTAGTAGAGGTGCACACATTATCATTTTATAATTGTCTTATCTTTTATCTTCTTAAAAGTTGAAATTTTATTTCCTACCACTTGGTAACGTTGTCAGAATTTTTGGACAGCAGGATGATCTCCACTTAAGTTAAGTGCAGCTTCAACTTTAGTGTCTAGACCACACAATGCATCTGTATTGGACTTAGGAGCAGCTGGGAATATAAATACAATGAATATAATTGCGCGTATTTCGAAACACCACTTTCCTTGCAAACTTATTTGCCGATAAAGATGGAGCTCAACTCTATGTGTCATCTGGGACATAGCTAACCAAAAGTTTTGGAAAAAATTTGTTTAAGCTTTCAACCGATCCTTCAGTTACTTTAGAGTCATAAATTTTAAGAGAAAATAATTTAGTTAGTGCGGACAATCAGACTAATTGATTTTGTTTGAACATTATTCGTGGTTATTTTTTGTGTGGCAGGTACTGTACATAGAGGCATCTGAAAATGGGAATACTTTTGATGGTTTAATGCATGAAGATCCCAACAATTATGTGACAACAACAATAAACGTGGGAGAACATTAGAGAATGATGTGGTTGTAGAAGTGGTAAGATAGATTCGCTCATTTGGATTTCTAAAGATTGATTCTGGACCTAATTCTAATTTAATCTAGTAATATATAAAAAAATATGGTAGCAATATTATAAATTATGAAGACTTAGGATTTCACCATAAACATAATTAAGTGATGCATATATTAATTCCTAACAATTTTATCTCATATGATTGGCTTTATTTCTTTGCCAAAAATAGATTTTTAAAATATTGATTGTAAATCCTAAGCATGGTCCATCAAAACACTTAAGCTAAGCATAATCCATCAAATTAAATGACAATCAATTAATAAAAATCATAATTTGAATTAAATTTAATTGCAAAAAGTAATTAAAATTAATTTTAGTTACCACTTGATTGTGAAATATGACTTCCTCCATTATCTCAGTGTTGGGAATTAACTCATCACGAAAAACACTCTCTCAAAAGATGAAAACACGGCTCAAAAGTCTTAAGAAGAAAAAAAGAATCAAAAACAACTGACAGAGTGAATTTGAGACGTTTATAAATGTTACAAAGAAGAATAAAACAGCAACAATTATAATTGTTTCTTTTCTATCGCTGAAAGGAACTGAAAGATCATAGAAGAACGTTGTTGTTCGAACTAAGTGTTTTACGACGAAGTTCTTCTTCTTCTTCTTCACCAACATCTTGTCTGCAACTTTTTTTTCTTCTCTTTTCTCGGCCCTGTCGCCTCCCCTAATGATATGTTTTCATATAGTTGTAAAAATATGGTTCAAACTCTGGAACTTGTGAAGATTAATTTTAGGATTTAAAACTTATTTAACCTATAAAACAATATTGGGAAGAACTGGAATTCAGGATTCTACCAAAATCACTTCTGAATGATGAATACAATTATTTTAAAATATTAACTGTAAATCTTAAGCATGACGCATCAAAAGTTCTTAAGTCTCAGCATATACTATCAAACAAAATCACAACTAATAAATATTTTTAAAACCAATGCAAAAGTCATAAAGAATCAAAAATAATTACCATTCATTCATGCAATATGGCTTCCTCCATTTTCCTAGTGATGGGGTTTAGCTCATCATGCTAAAAACATTCTCAAAAGATTGGTACATAGCTCAAAAAGTGTTTGAAAGATGAAAAAAAAACTAAAAGTAATGAAACAGGGAATCTGTAACATTTTATGTGCGTTACATATTAACTGTTACAGTAGCTAAAGATCAACAGTGACTGTTTCTCCTTCGCAACCGTTTTCTGTAGTTGTTTCCGTGTAAAGGAAAAGGCAACAGAACTGTGACTTCCTCTGCGACAGAATTTTTCAGCTTTTTGTTCTTGATCTTCTTCCTCGCAATGAACACAGCAACGGCAGGGAGAATAGTTCTCGAGCTTCTCCATTTATTTTTTAGATCTTTTTTTCCTTTATATAGGTCTTAGATAGTATCCCTATTATTCCTTAATATATTATGAATCAAATAACTCTCCAAAACCGAATCCAACTCGTGTAAATCCAAATCAGGGGTGTTTATTTTTTTCGGCCAAAACATGGATTTTCCAACCGTGTTTCACGATGAGAAACCCTCGATTTCATGTGTTCGATTCTTGTTGATATTCTTAAACGCTTTATGATGATTCAGATTGTTCAAGACTCCATAAAAATCGGGTCTCTAACTTCACTGATAAGCTTTACGTGAAGGATTTATTTTCCCGCCATTTTTGGGTTTTTAAAATTTGAAAACGGTTCCCCTCTATCCAAAAGTGGGTGCCTTTATTAAATTTTTTGGGTGCCTTTATCATTTTTTGAGCCAATTTTTCCACAAATATTTATTTTTCCAAAATACCTACAAACACATAAAATACCAAAATAAGTACCAAACGAGCATTAACAATATAGATAATTGAGGAAAAAACAGACATAAAAATGTGTCTATCACCTAACACACCCTCTACCTTTCTGGATCAACACTATCTCCTTTATACACCACATCAACCATATCCTCTCTTAAATCTTCTCAAATCTTTTCTTTCATTGAAAATAATTATCGGCAATTATTTCACCACCACGATCTGATTCTTCTTCCATATATAAGATTGATAACGTTGTTGCTCTCGATTGTTGCATTATTTAACCCAGATACTTGTTGATATTACAACAGCACAATCGTACATAATAGGAAACAAACCAAGATTCGCGAGAATACTTTTCTTCTCCCTGTTTTATTGTGAGAGATGTATGACTAGGTTTTGGTCTTGATTTTACATGTAGAATTGAAGTACAAATCTCTCTTAATAAGGTAAGCAAATATCCTTATCTTAACTGATTGAGAAATACCCAAAAATCACATTTGAAATCTTCACATGCGAGAAGGATATATTCCCGCCAAAATTTATTTTTAATCAAATGGAAAGGGGTGCCCCTATCCAAATTGTGGTTTCCTTTATCAATTTGCTTAGGTTTCTTTAGTAATTTCTATTGGTGCTTTTATCAGTTTTCGGGGGTGCCTTTATCAATTTTGATTGGGTGTTTTTAATATTTTACAAGCGGAATTTTCTACAATTATTTATTCTTAAAAAATACCTACAAACACATAAAATAATACAATTAGTTCACAATCGAACACTAAATTGATGTTTTATTTTTTAAAATTTTAAATCCGATTTTTTTAAGTGTTTTGAACCCGGTTTGTATAATTTGTGTGTTATATATTATAAGTATTGTCTTACAATGAGTAGGTACTCAATAGTTTTCGCTCCCTGTTCTCAGAATATATTTAGAGCATTTCCAATGGGAGACTATTAACTTCCTAAAAAATTTTACCACCTAGCTAGGATTTATTGAGATTTTAACAAAAATTAGTCTCCAATGGAAATGTGCACAAAGAATGTGTGCATTAGGTGACAAACGGTTAGCTTCACATCCTCAAATGGATCCTCTAGTTTCATAGATGTCTTAGAGGATGTGAAAATCATGATCAAGATTTATCTAAAAGTAATAGGGAATTTTTTTCCTTACTTTTTATAAATTTCAAAATTTCAAAACTGCCTTACCGATTACATTTTTACAAATAGACAAACATTTTTATGAAGGGATATATCCGTTGGAGATGGGTTTTTTATGTTTGCTAAAATGTTGGAAAATTTCATGATTCTTCGATCAAAAAATTCTTCCCAAAACACCCATATAGGAAACATACTGAGGATTTATTGGAGATGTTCTTAAATTAAGTGAGTACACGTGAATATTTTTTATTAGTTTTCAATTAAATATCTCTGCCATGAAGTGCTTTAATTTTCTTGTAATCGCCAGACTTAACTTGGTGACGACACATTACCCTAAAATTCTGTCTTTACATAAAAGCATCTCCATTGAAGTTTTGCTATCTAAAAAAACTGATGCAACTTAAAATCTTAAAGATTTTCTTTCAAAGAATTCTCTCCAGTTGTAGTTGGATGGTTAAAATTTTTTTTGATTTGGAAACTTAAGTTTTGGTGAGAGTATCTATTTTTAAAGACTTTCATCCATACCCATATCATATATTTTAAGTATTTAAAATTGTTATTTTTTTATCTCTCTTTATAAAATTAGGACAACCGGATACATTTACAAACTTCACTAGAGATTATTTATGGGTAATGGAAGTTAACATTCTTCCATAAACACATGTCTTAGTTTTATATGGGTCATACTAATTAAATTAGTATTTAATTAATTTTCTCCTAGGATCATTATCCAAATACCATATGAGATGCTCTAACAAAGTACTTATTGATATGGAAATCAATTACATGAACGTTTCTGGTGGTTTTGCATGAAGACTGTTAAAAACAGTCTCTGAGACTGTTATACGATGGTTACAAATAATCATACAACACTGAGACTTATACGAACATTCTCAGAACTTATTTTATTCTGGTATACTAAAATTAGCTAGCAATGCATGGTGCTAAATAAGATCCTTATTCATTCAAATCTTTTTAATTAGCATCATCAATGGAGCTTTTGATGAAGTTATTGTTACTTGTAGTAGAATTAGAACAAACACATTTTCATTATATTACCAAAATCATTATACTTTTTGTTATGTATCTCTCAGAGACAAAAAACCCAAAATAGAAGGTGGATGACAGCTCACATGATACTATCTAATCCAAAGCAAATAGAAAGAACCAATCACAAACAAACACGTCACTAAGACGTTGTAACATAAACTAACAAGAATTATGGCTATTACCATCCCTCCCTCCCTAAAACTGAACATGAGGGAGGAATTTCAGTTTTCTTTTGAGAAAATCAAATCTAGGACCAACAAAACCTTTAGTAAAAATGTCAGCAACTTGTTGTAGAGTGGAAATGTAAGATATCTTGAGAGAATTAGACTGCATTAGCTCCCTTATGAAGTGATAATCAATATCAAGATGCTTCGTTCGTTTGTGTAAGACAGGATTAAAGGCATGGGAGATGGAGCTTTTTTTATCACAGACTAGGTGAGGAGATCAAGGAAGGAAAACATGTAGATCTTTGGGAAGATTACAAACCCACAAAAATCATGCATCTGCAGATGCCAGGAATTTGTAATCATGCATCTGCAGATGCCACAAAAATCATGCATCTTCAGTTGAGCTTCTAAAGATATTTGGTTGATTTTACCAGACCAATAGATTGGATTATTTCCAAAAAATAGACAAAATCCACTGGTTGATCTTCTAGTGTCATGATCCTCACCCCATGTCAGCATCAGTGAAGTAAGAAATAATTATAAGACCCTTGGTAAAAAGAATGCCATGACCTAGGGTACCTTTAATGTACCCGAGGATTCTCTTGGAAGCTATGAGATGAGTTGAGGTAGGTGAGTGCATGAACTGACATACTTGGTTCATTGCATATGTTATTTCAGGCTTGGACCAAGTTAGATATTGCAAGGCTCCAACAAGAGATCTATATTCAGTTGGATTAGATAGTGGTATTCTATCTGTGGCACTTAGTTTAGCACCAGGTTGACAAGGAGAGTTGTAGGGCTTGGAACCAAGCATATTACATTTTTGAAGGAGGTCTAGACAATACTTAGTTTGATGCAGAAAAAGACCTTTGTTATTTCTTTGAACTTCCATGCCTAAGAAGTAATGTAAACTTTGGAAATCCCTTGACTGGAAAATATTTGTTAAGATGAGATATGACAAAGTCACAATATGAAGTAGAATTACCTGTGATGATGATATCATCAACATAAACTAAGACAATGGTGATTCTTGAGCCATCTTTTGAACAAAGAGAAAAGAATATGCTAGAGAGGACTGAAAGTTTAACTCAACTAATACATCATGTAACTTCTCATACCAGGCTCTAGGTGGCTGTTTTAGCCCATATAAAGACTTATGTAGTTTGCATACATAATCTGGGTGATCTTTGTTTTGAAACCCTGAAGGTTGTACCGAATAAATTATTTCTTGCAAATTAGCATGCAAGAAGGCATTACTTACATCAAGTTGCTTAAGACACTAATCTTGATTCACTGCTAGAGAGATAACAATTCTAATGGTTCTTGGTTTTACAACTGGACTGAATGTCTCTGTGTAATCTAAGTTTTATAATTTATGAAACCCTTTAGCTACTAGCCTAGCTTTGTACCTAGCAATGGTACCATCAGGGTTATGCTTAAGTCTAAAAACCCATTTATAACCAACTAGGTTTTGTGATGGATTAGGTGCAACAAGAGACCAAGTGCCAGCACTCTTCTACCATAGAGGTCATCCATTTAGGATGCTTTTTATCTTGTGTAATGAAGTTTGGAATAGAAGGAAGAATAAAAGTTAAGAAAGTTGTAGGTATAGTATGTTTTGTTGCAAAATAAAGTTTTAGTTTAAAAATGCCAGGTTTTCCTCTTGTAGTCATAGAATGTATAGGATTACCTGGTGTTGTAGCAAATCCATTGATGGTAGAAGTGCTAGAATTATCAGCACCAGAAGTAGATGAAGTAGTTGAAGTGGTGATGTCATGTACAGTCTGAAACAATAAAAGTATATGTTGAAGTGATAGTTCGAGAAGCAACATTTGTTGTGACAGAAGAAGTAGTCTCAATAGTGTCAGGAAAAGAAGGTAAACTAGACTTATAAGGAGAATTTTAACTGAGTTGAAAGTATTGTTCATGAAACACCATATTTCTAGAAATTTAAACTCTGCCAGTAGAGTAGTCTAGACATCTGTAACCTTTTTGATTGGTACTATAACCTAGAAAAATGCAAGGTTTACTTCTTGCTTGTAGTTTGTTAGTGGTATAAGGCCTAAGCCATGGGAAGTATGAACATACAAACTCTCCTCCACCATCTGTTCTAATAATAGAGATATGTCTATAAAGTGTATTTCATCATAAGCTTTAAAGTATTTGAAACTGACTTTAATATCACTTTTGCGCTTGAGAGGATAAATCCAACAAAACCTTGAGAAATCATCTATTATATTAAACATAGAACTTGTAGCCAGTTACAAAGTTGACAGGGGTAAGGCCCCAAATATCTATATGCAACAATTGCAAAGGTTATGAAGAAACCAAAAAAAGACATAGAGAATGGATGGTTGTGACTTCTAGCAAGTTGATAGTCACTGCAGAACAAGGATTTATTAGCTACATTATTCAATTGTAAAGACCTACAATTTTTGACAAAGACTCATAAGAGGGATGAGCTAATCTTTTATGCCATGTTTCAGCTGAAGTTCTGACACTAGAGTAAGCAGAAGGAGTTGATGATGGCTTGATTTGAAAATAATTGTTGCAGTATAGTAGATACAATCCATTTTTGGACCTTGTAAGATAATCATCCCCAGTCTGAGATCCTTAACAGCATAACCATTTGAATCAAATGTTAGTGAACAAGAATTATCACTAGTGAACTTGTGTACTGGAATTAAATTGCTAGATGATTGTGGCACATGAAGAGCATAATAATTTATGAATTAACACATGTAGAGATAGCCATACCTTCACCAGATGCAGTTGATACCCTTTCAGGACCATTATAAGGAGATAAAGTACCCACGTTGTTGATATTAGAAGTTAGGTGGTTGGTTGAACCAGAATCAAAATACCAAGGATGTGCACCAAGAATTCTAGAAGAAACGATCATAGCAACATTAGGAGATGGATGTCCTTGATAAGAAAAGTTACCTCGATGACGATATTCTGCAGCTGAATGTCCATATTTGAAGCATATTTGACAAGTTGCTTCTCAGGCAAAGTTCTTAATGATGATGGATTAGAACTACCACCACCAAAAAACTGACCATTAAATCTACTATCACCTCAACCAAAAAATTAATTTCTACCACGACCACGATAGTTATTGTTTCTGAGATTCCTACTATTCAGATACCGATAGTTAAGATTTGAATTCTGATTAGGAGTGAAATTAGATATTTGAGTGGTAGACACAAGATCTTTTGAACTAGCTTCAGAAATGACTCTCTGGTTAGATTCAGAAATTATGATTTCTTCATTTAACAAGAGATTATGGAGATTGTGAAAAGAAACTGGTGGATCCATGATTCTAATAGATCTACAGACAGAAGAATATTCAGGTGGTAATCCACGAAGAATAAAAACAAGTAACTCAGTATCAAAGATGGTAGATCCACAAGCAACAGGTGAATCACGAATTTTGCTAATTTCATAAATGTAAGTAGTGACAGATGAAGTACCAAGTGTGAGATTCTCCAATTTGGTTCTGAGTTGAACAACATGTGTTGAGGATGAAGATCCAAATATTTCTTTCAAATTATCCCAAAGTTCTTTTGATGTAGTAGATCAAGCAACATATGAGATCACAGATGAAAAAAATAGAATTGTTCAGAAGAAAAAGAAGAATAGTATCCTCATCTTGCCAAGAAATGTAAAGAGGATTCATATTGTTTGTGTTGTACGAGTAGCCATGGTTGTAAAATGATCTGGACATGGTGTTTCACCAGTAACATTACCAAGAACATGAAATTTCTTTGGAACGGGAGTGATTAAAGTTTTCCAAGTAAGATAGTTATCTTCTTGAAGTTTAACAGGAATTATGTTTGATAATGTATGAAGAGGGATTGGAGAAATTGAAGATGAACATGAATCTTCAGGCGCCATGAAGAAGAATTATAAGAAACAGGATCGAAAAGGGATTGAAAAACACTAAATGGTGTGTTGTACCATAGTAAGATTAGAACAAACACATTTTTATTACATTACCAGAATCATTACACCTTCTACAAATGGAAATAACTAATAACAAATAGATAGTCACTAAGACGTTGTAATAGAAACTGACAAGAATTATGGCTATTAACTTGATTCATGTTAGTATTGTATTTCTTATAGTTTTCATTGTTTGTTTGACCGAAATGTTGTATATTTGTAGTAGTGCAGTTTGTCCTGCCCTTTCCAAATTTCTAAAGCAAGCCTTAGCTTCTTGTTCTCTGCGTAAAAGTTTCTAAAGTTGCTCTTTAGCACACGTGTGTGTATTAGAGGATCATATTGTGTTGGAGACTGGTTTTCGGATTTAGCGGTTCTTCTCTTTCAGAAATTTTTTCCTGTTGCCTTGGATTTTTTTTTTTTTTTTGTCACTCAGCGCATTACACCAACCGAAGTGACTCATCGTAATGTTACAAACGTCCTGTTGAGACCAAAATGGTCCAGATTTTTGTGGACCTCTTAGGAACACAATTTACTTGGAGGCAATTTGGGGAAACGTTAATTATTCCCACGAGGTTCTTGCTTTTCTCTCGTGGGATAATAATATGTGGTGTCCTGTATACATTGGTGCACCCTGCACTTATTCATATCTGCAGCCTTTGGTGCACTTATAAATGCACCATAAAATTTGAAGAGATTTCAAAACACATGCACACACCCCAAAAAAACATAGCCTTCTTAAAGAAATATGTTATAGAAACTTCATATCATGGGTAGTAGTATAATATCTGAAACACAAGAAGTTGGCATCAAAGATCAAGCTCAATTATGGAATATAATCTTTGGTTTTGCTGATACTCTTGTTCTTCGTTGCGCAGTAGAGATTGGAATTGCAGATATCGTCAAAAACAATAATGGGTCAATCACACTTGAAGAACTTGCATCAAAACTCCCGATTCCAAGTGTCAATTCTGATTACTTGTACAGATTCTTAAGATACTTGGTACACCTTAATATCTTAAAACAAGAAACTTGTAATGCTGGAGTTAC
>JAJJMC010001043.1:66134-83216 GCA_023531435.1 Papaver californicum
GGTACTTTACTTTTAAGAGATGCAGAAAGAAGTATGGTACCAATGGTATTAGGTATGACTAAAAAAGATTTCCTGGTTCCATGGCATTTCTTGAAAGAAGGTTTGGGTAATGGAAGTACAACGGCATTTCAGAAAGGAATGGGAATGGAATTATGGGAGTATTTTGAAGGTAATCCTGATCAAAGTCAGCTGTATAATGAAATAATGGCTGGAGAAACAAGATATCTAACTAAAACTCTAATCGAAGATTGTAGGGATACTTTTCAAGGTCTGGATTCTCTTGTTCATATTGGTGGAGGAAATAGTACAACAATTATGGAAATCTATAAAGCTTTTCCTCAGATAAAATGTACACTTTATGATCTTCCTCATGTTATTGCTAACTCTCATGATCACCCTAATATCGAGAAAGTTTCCGGTGATATGTTCGAGTCTGTTCCCGGTGCTCAAGCTGTATTACTCAACGTGAGACTTCTAACTTAATTTCTAAGTAGTCTTTTAGAGATAGGGATGTTCAACTCTCATGTTTTGTGTTGTTTTCATTTGAATCCTAAAACAGTTGATCTTGCATGACTGGACTGATGAACAATGTATCGATATCCTAGCGAAGTGTAAAGAAGCAATACCGAAAGAGACGGGGAAAGTGATCATAGTGGAGGTAGCACTTCAAGAAGAATCTGAACATGAACTTACAAAGACAAGCTTGATTCTTGATATTGATTTGTTGGTGTATACTGGTGGACGAGAGAGAACTGCGGATGATTGGGAAAATTTGCTCAAACGTGCAGGCTTTCGTTCTCATAAGATCAGACCCATTCGCGCTGTTCAGTCTGTCATTGAAGCCTTCCCATAGTAAAAGTTGGAAGGTGTACGTTGCTTCTTTGTCGGGGAAGCGTATGCTGCAGCTCACTTCGCAACAATATTAAGTCCCTATTTCCTGTTTTTTTTTCTTTTCTCTTGTGTAAGCTTCTTTCTAAGTTGTTTTCATAAGGCTTTTAGGCAGTATCGGAGGGTATCGGTATCCGTACCAGTATCCGATACGGGTACGGACTTGCCTTGCAAGTATCGGCACATACCCAGCTGAATCTCTGGTGGCCATTGTTTCTGTTGTTGTCTGCACGTGTTGTAAATGAAAACTACTTTCGAACCCTCTTTTCGGTGTGAAAATAAATCAATGGAGTGAATAAAAAAACTAGATGGGAGTCGAGGTAAATAATGGTGAGCTTACGCTCTTCAGATACAATGGTCGGCACAATGCAAATCACATTTTTCTTTTAGATATAACCAGCAGTACTGTATAATGCAAAAAAGAAAACAACGAAATCCTATATACCATAAACTGCTTTGAGAAAAAAAAATTACATATGGGAATGGGAGTCCACAAACTTGATAAAAATGCAAAAATAAAGATGAAGTTCTCCGGTGGATTATATGGCTTCCTGCTGACCGGCGTCAACTAGCAAGCCAATCGTCCATCCTAATTTGGGTAGATGTCCAGTCAGGCACGGATCCAGGTGGATTTAAAATTTGAATTAAATCTGGGATAGGACCTTAAAAGCAAAAAGAATTCTTAAAAAGTTGAAATTTAGGTGGTAGACTTGAAGGCTTGACCCAGACTTTATCCTCGATTAACCCTCTTATATGTCCGTCAGTGTGCTCAGTGCCATCGTTGCATACTTGATACAAATTCTATACATCAATTTTTTTTCTTTTTTTTTTCTTTTGTCAAATCATTTTCTCCATTAATAATTTGTTTTAATTTTATCTTTCCTTAAAAAAAAATTTCTTATTTCTATCTCCATTTCCTTCTTTTGCTTTCAAGATCATCCAGTGTCATCTAATTCTGAAAATCAATACAATATCACCATACAGGGATTGTCCATAGACATAGGTTGATAATGACTGAACCGCGTTAAGCTTCGTGTCTCCTTTTACCTGTACGTATCAATGTGAAGTGCAACATGATTAGTTTGAAAGCAAGGTTTTATCCTCGGGTTTACGATTTTCAAAAAAAATTCTATTTTTCGTTTTTTTATTCTTTTTTTGGGAAAAGGCAAATCACAAAATAAAAATAATGCCCTAGCCTTAAATCTTGTATGATGATCTGATACCATGTTAAAGTCTATTATTAAATACTTGAATAATTTAAAAATAGTATTCATTCTTGCATATGAACTACCCTTATACCGATTTTTTTTTAAGTTTCGAAATATAGTATAATGGGTACTCGTTGTGTAGATTTCATCGAGAAGTGAGAGAAAAAAAGGGAGAGAAAACAAAAGAGAGGGAACAAAAAAATGTATATGACGTAAAGAAGCCGGAGAAATAAAAAAAAAAAGGTAATTTAGATATTTTAATATTTTTAAACAAATAAGGATCAAACTAAACTCTCCTTTTATCGGTGGACCAAACTAATTTGGGACCAGTACCTAAAATGGGACCAAATTGAAATTTTCCCTAAAATCTTATCATTCGACTACCTATGATATCTCTAAATTAGTATTAGTATAACTTAGTATAGTTCCATTTCTCGGTAGGATTGGTCTGTATTTTCCGTTAGCTATATGTTATAGACACCATGCGCTTGTCGTATTTAGTCATAAGTATCTAAGCCTATCAGTCTCTAAGGGCAACTGTAATAAGGCGAGTATACCAAAGAGTAAAGACTAAAAAAATTTGACTTTTTTTCATGTTTTCCACAACGTGTTATAGATTAAATTTGATCGCACGTTGAGTAGGAAAAGCGTATGTTACAAAACGTTGTTGTAGGAGCACGTTACTGGACACGGACGTTCCTATAGGAAGATGTACCATGTTGGACGGCCCTTCGCGGGAGCGTTTCATATTCTGGAATCAGACGCAATTATACAAGAACGTTTATATTTTGGTACGCTTCTGTGGGTGTACGTATATTGAACGTTTACACCAATAAGCGTCCGTGTAAAGTGGAGAGCGTCCGTGAGGTTGGGCTTGAGCGTCCAGAGGATGGAGAGCGTCCGTGTGAAGTGGGTTGAGCGTCTGTTGCTGTGGGTTGAGTGTCTGTTGCTGTGCTTCTTTGGGTTCACGTGAGAAAACCACCAGAAATAAGCAGCTAAAGTACTTAATTAAGAACAACAGAAAGGTTAAAGAAATAGTAAAGAGCATGAAAAGGCAAAGAAGGAAAAACAAATTAAGGATTAAACTGGATGGCAAGCACAGCAAGGAGGCAATAAAACAACATGTAGAAGAATAAGATTTAAGAAGTTAATACAAAGCAAAGAAGCACAGGGCCAATATAAGTTGCAGTAAACTAGACGCAGAAAGTGAAACGTGAAACGTTAACCCAAAGAAGCGTTTTCTTACTAACGCAATTCCATATGGACGTCCTATGAGACGCTCATTTGGGTTGCGTTTGGGCATACAGACGTTGTCATACGGGAGCGTTACACCTTACGCTTTCCTTCTAAAGCGTCTCATCAAACGCATTTCTGGTTAAGCGTCCGTGTTTAATAACGCTTCCTTAGCGTAGCGTTTAGCGTAAACGCTTTTGTATGACAGCGTGCGACTATACTTTTAGTCGCGAGTAAATATATTATGGTATTGTAGCTTTAGTCGTGGAAAAACCAAATTTACTCGTCTGTTGCGCTTGATATTGGGCGACCAAAGAGTAAATTTAATCTTTACTCTTTGGTATAGTCGCCCGCTGCAGTTGCTCTGCTGCAGTTGCTCTAATAGAGGAAACAAAGCAGAAAGGCATATGACCAAGCTGATCGCATTAAAGAAAAACAGAAAGGATAACTGTCCTTATATAAACAGTGCACACTACAACAGGCACAACTTGCCTGTGCTACTCACATAGTCACAACAAACTTACACACGTTCTGTAAAAGGAAACGACCTAACGAACAGCAAACACTTGACTATGTTAAGCCATTGCTGCACAGCAAAGGTTGCTCGTTAGTTTGAATACAAGTACATTATTATAAGAAAAAATAGTAGATGTAATCAAGGCACCACCATCTACTGCCGAGGCGTGACCAAAACTTCGAGAGGTGTCATCATACAGCAACTCATGCCTGCCTTTTCCATTTCCGCCATATCCACTTTCCCACCCGCACCTGCGGCTTTCATATCAAACCCCTGAATAAGACGGGCCATCACAAGATGCAGCACCTGTAATGCCGAAAGCACACCGGGACATATCCTCCGACCTATCCCAAATGGTAGGAATTCGTATTTTTGACCTTTGAAATCCATATCTACCTTATCATCATTACTTAAAAATCTCTCTGGTTTGAACTCCAGAGGACTCTCCCAAACACTCGGATCTCTTTGGATCTTCCAAATATTCAGGATTAAGCGCCCCCCAGCTGGTACATGGAATTCACCAACTTCACACTCTTCCGATGTAAATCTATCTATCAATGCCGCATTTGGATATAATCGCATTGATTCTTTGATAATTGCATTGATGTAAACGAGCTTGGATATATCTGACTCATCTACGTGTCTACCGAGTTCAACGTGCATATCTATTTCCTCTTTTGCCGTCTTTAACGCGTGCGGGTGATTCAATAATAGAGCAAGGGTCCAAGTTAAGGTTTTTGCGGTGGTATCGAGCGCACCTGCTATGGTTTCCTGCACATTCATATGAAATGGGTGAAAGTTAAACAGTCTAGTTCATACCCAAATTTCAATAGACATAAGTTCACTCCATATTCTAAACTACTTGTTTAAACTATCTCTATAACATTACCAGGATTATACCCTTGATAACCAAATCAGTGTCGACATCTCCAGGAAGCTGCGACTGTTCAGCAAGTGACAAGAGAACATCAATGAAGTCTTGTTCATCACAAATTCCTTTATGACTTTTAGATATTGATTGTGATCTCTTTTGGCGATGCTCTTCAATAAGACACCCTGAAACTGAATTCAACTCATCTCTAAAGTGTTTAAAGGCCCTTACAAGACCTCTTGATCTATCTACCCACTCTAGACATGGAAATACATCTGAAACTGCGAATAAGATTGAGTTAAGAAGAAGAGCTTCTTCTACTGTCTTCTTGTATTTCAACTCGTTGGATGCCGTATCACCTAAAAAAATGTTAAGTTAATAATGAAACAAAAAATAATCACTTGAATTGATACAGAAGGATTATCATATTACCTGTTATTGCTGTCCTTCCTCCACTTTGGTACCCAAAGACAACTCTTGCGTACACGTTGAAACTCAACTCAACAAACCAATCGTCCATCCTAATTGGGGTAGTAGCTCTGCATAACTCGTTAAGTCTACTAAATGAAGCATCTATTTCGCTGATTTTCAAATGTTTCCACGATTCTAAACGTTGTTTAGAGAGCAATTGTTGCGCCGCTATCTTTCGTAGTTCCCTCCAATATGTTCCAAATGGTGAGAACCCAATAGAAGTTCCCTCGTTAAATATGTATTTCACACCTAAAGTAACAGGACGATTCGAAAATAACGGATCATTTTGAGTACTAAAACATTGTTTTAATACCTCCCAATTACTCACAACTAGGATTTCTTGGTTACCTAATCGGATGTTGAATGCAGGTCCGTACTTATCAGCCATGGTTCCTAGTTTTTTATACAGTGCTTTGTTAGGATTCATGAATAGTTTTAGATGACCTATTAATGGCCATGCCTCTGATGCATTTGGTGCTTTCTTCTTCTTTTTCTTCTGAGAAACCAAGAAGAAGACATTGTACAGAAGAGCAATAGAAACTATATTAAGAAAAACACTAACAGTAATTGGTTTAAGTAACAATGATAACAACTTCATCAAGAGCTCCATTGATGAGATATGCTATAGAGGTTCGAATGAATAAAGTGTTTTTTTTCCTTTTCTTTTCCTTTTTATTGGCAGAAGTGGTTTCGGTTAACGATGAAAAATGATCGGTGAACGAAAACCCTATATATATATATATATATATATATATACATAATATGGTGTGACTTAGCACAACACGGTAGTATCGTGGGGCTGGACCAGGCTGGTCATACAATGGCACTTCACAACACGATAAAAAAAACATACGATAACATGCATAAAACAGTGTACAACACGATACGATACATCTCATTTCATGTATATTTCACTGAATAATCTTTATTTGAGTCAATTGTTAACATTTTATTTCATTATATTAATTTATTTATATAACAATAATATATATAATATTAAAATACCTGAAACATATTTTTTTTGAAAAATATAAAATAGGTGTGCCAACACAGCATAGTATAACACAACTAAATTTTTAGCATAACACATACAACAAATCAAACTCTTTAACACAACACAATACATGACGCCTTACTCTATGGCGCAGTACAACACGACACGTAGCACGTCATCTCGTGTGCTGGGTTATACTGGACCAACACGCTATACACCTTCACGGTAAACTGGTATATATCCATACTTGAAACCCTAATCACTTTCAGCAGACCATGTACATAATAATTTGGTAAATAAATTATCAACAAACATGTTTGGATTTTAGTGCATTATTAGATTCCCCACACGACATACTTGGGCTACTCAAAGTCGACCATTAACATCTGACAAAAAGGCTCAATTATTGCGAATTTATCGATGATCCTCTCGATGTTCATATTGTATGAAAAAGGATTTTCTTTTCCTGCAGAAGTAGTTTCCATGAAATCTTTGATGCGGTGGTGCACGAGAAGCTCGTGTTCGTCCACTCTGTCTCTCTTTGGCCTAACAAGTTGGCACCATCCAGGCATCCACTGCTAGCTAAAATGATTGAAGAAAAAGCAAAGATAATATTCTACTAAGTTCTTTATAGATATTTGTTTTTGAAGTGTGAAAATAATCGAGAGTACTGGGTTTTCTTTTTTAAAGGTCATATTAAAAAGAAAAGAATATTGTATTATGTTCTTTTAGTGGTGACCCTGTTTAGCCCACTAATTTGAATGTGTTAGTGAGCACCATCGACCATTAAAAGCAGATTGAATGAAAAATAATAAAGAAAATTATGTTATCAATTAAAAACTCTGTAAGACATTGATTTAATGAATTAATAATAATTAAATTACATTAAATCAGTAAAAAATAATACCCATAAATATGTAGTAGATACTAGATCGCCTCCTACATTGCCTCAGTGTAAAAAACAGTTCTTCATGTCAGTCTTTTAACGGTTCTATTCATGTTTCAAGGTGTTTATAAGAAGAAAACAAAAAGAAAATAGAATAACACATAAAATTGATACGTTTATAGTAGAGGGAAGAAAAAAATTGTCAAATAAATGATAGTTCTTTGGCATAACAAAGAAAGAAGAAAAGGTAAGGTACGACATGTATTAATATTAGGACTAGTAATAATAGGAGATCTTTCGCTAGCAACCTTTATTGTTAATTTTTAAATGGCTTGATTAGCTGCTTGAAACTCTATTTATTCAACAAATACAAGTTGGGTACTGCTAATATTTGGCGTATCCATTCCAACTATAGTTTCAGTTCTTGAAGAAGTAGGAGAGATCACCGAGCTTTCCAAACTATTATAAACAAGTGAAATGGTGCACCAATTAGCCCATTGCCTTAGTCCTTTTCAACCACAAAAACTTTTAAACCCTAAAAATCCTCCTTTAGTTGCATTTTTTATGGTAATAAAAGAAGAACACATCTCTAATCTTTCCAATGTGGGACTAAAGGTTCTTCATTTACAAAATAGTGAAAATAAACTAGTGTCTTTTAGTGACCCATTGGTCCTAAGATCCATTCCTGTCAAGACTAATAAATCATTTTAAATTCATTTTCTCCAACATATATCACCAACAATTACTTCCGTATGAAATTCACGTCTTTCCATGTCCGTGTTGATAGTCTTTGTGTAATCAGACTTTATTAACTTTATCAATAGCAGGTTTAATTAGGAATATATTCATCACTTTATTTGGCTTGGGATCAGCATGGCCATTTCTCTCGACTAAAATTTTCTTATGTTAAGTCAGCTATTTTACATAATAGATTTTGGTCCACCGTATTTACATAGTTTAGACCATCCGACCAATTCACAGTATGTCATATTTATTATATAAAATAAATCTTATCTAACTTAAGCAAGATAAAAAATGGTTTAAATTTGCTCTTACAATATAAATCCAAGTTTATAGTTGTCTAGAAAAATGATGTTTTTAATTGAATGTTAGAAATGCATCTGACAGTCTTAATTTGCTTAATATATTTATAATGTCCCATACAAGGCCGGGCAAGTCAGCCCTGATCCCAGAGTATCCTTAAAATCTATCGGGCACTGATAGACTGGATAATGCTGATAATTTGATATTGATTATCCTCCCAAGGCCCATTAAAATACTCGGATAGACCAAGCCGGTTGCGTCACAAATTTCAAATGTTTTTACTGGTCATTTATTTTTAATGTACAATATATTATTATCTTCACATTCACACTATCAATTTATTAGCAATATTAATAAAAATTACATCCAAATGTATCATCCAAATGTATTCTCCATTTATAATTGCACTAATATAGACTTATTTTACCCTTTTGGTCATTATCATTAAGAAACAAAAGTGCAAATTTCTTTTAATTTTGCAAGGAATTACATATAAAGTTTCTTGCAAACCAAGATCTTGTACTGATTTTTCTTGGTGGTTAACTGGTGCCTTGTACTGATTTTTGTTTTTCTTCTTCTTTTTTGTTTTCTTCATACTCTCCATAAAAATAAGAAGCGAAACCCCATATAGATAAAGCTAATGACATTCCCTTTTCTGCATTGAATTTCTCGTGGAAGAAAATAATTGCAAAGATTTGTTGGACTGGAACGAGAAGCGTAACAAGAACTCCAGTGAATAAAGATGTTGCACAAAATATTACACCCAAATATCCTAAGATGGATAATTGTATCAGTATGCTTGTAAATATTAACACCATGTAATACTTTGTTTCTCCAAGTCCATACGCTTTTGCTTCTCTGCTTATCGCCTGAAAATTGCATAAAAGAGAAAAAAAGAAAAGAAAAAAAGTGAGTATTAAACACATGATCACTCCATGAATCATTACACCATGATTGATGCATTATTTCGTTAAGATATATAGATGTCGGAATAAGTCACATTGGAAAAATAATTAATTTTTATTTTACCTGAAAGTCCTTGTTGATTAACATCCCAATTGTGCTAAAAACTGTAGCGAACATAGAAATTAAAAACTGCATTTGCATCACCAAGTCATAAGTTATATCTTTGCAAGCATTAGTGTACACAAACTCGATCAGAGGCAACATAAACCCAAGTAGTGCGGCACCCCCAAGAATCATAAAGAAACCCAAGAAGTAGTGAGCCTTCGAGACACCAATAGGTGTATCACCATTAGTATGAAAAGCCAAAATAAGAGAAGCAAGAGTTAACAACACCACCGAATTAATCGAATACGGAGTGAATTTCTGCTTAACAAGAATCAAAGCAAACACAGCAGTAAAAGCTAGTTGAGTAGCCATTAGTAGTGATGCTACTGAAACAGGTAGATAACTGTAACCAATAGCCAATAGAAAACTATCTAAACCAGTAAAAATACCCAATACAACACTCCATATGAATACTTTCCGCGTGAGAAGAAACCCCTGGTTTTGTCGACCATTTGGGTGCATATCATTTGTTGATTGGGATTGAGAATGAAATTTGGATTTATACCATGAAACTAAGAGAGGAACTAGGAGAATTGGAAAAGCTGCTGTTTGTAACCAACTTGATAACCATTTTCTTTGACCACCATGCAAGTAGTAAAGCCTTAGTAGTAATGGGCCTCCTACTTGTCCAACTGATAAGAGTATGCACCGAAAAATTAGAAGCCTTGGTTTGATTTTTTCCTTCTGCTTCTTCTTCTTTTGTTCTTGTTGATGGCTGTGTTCATGATCAGTACTGTTTCTTGATGATACTATTACTACTTTCATGTTGCTCTCATTCTCCACGATATTTTCCATGGCTACATAACACTTGATTATAGGATCTCTGATTCGAATTTATTGAGTTGTTGTGTGATACAGTATGTGTGACCTACATTTCCACTCATTTTCGCTTTTTTACCAACTTTTGATTTGTATTATACATGTTTAATATCTTGAAAGAGCTTGGACGAATTCGGAACTTCTTCTCATTGATGCTGTAACAAGTGGCCCGCAATGTAATAATGTCTTAGCTACAGGAGGAGTAATAAATCGGCGAAATTCACCTTATGGTGGTCCTAGTCTCGCCTTTTATGCACCCACGCGAGACACGACCATGTCAACGTGATATATTGGCGGAAAAATACGGTACATTCCAAAATGGGTCTAATATTTATTAGCCAGTCCTAACCTAACCTGTTTAACTAATCGGGTTTTGTTAACTTGTATCTCTGTATAAATATTAAAGTTCACTATAATAAATAACTTTTATATTGAATCAAGTTTTGTTTGTTTTATTGTATTCAAGACAGTAATTCTGTACATTGAAAATAAAGACAACCAAAGGTATGTAAGGATAAATAAACAGGGACCCGATTAAAAATCAATTCGTATGCTGGAGATTTGAGACCAGTTAGAGCTGAAGATAATTTACTCATAAGAAATGTAGTTGTAAAGAATGCATTATACCTAAATGATAACGGAACAGATGCTAGAGACGGTAAAGTAAGACCACTATCGACAACATGACAATGTCTACGTTCGACTAAACCATTTTACGTGGAAGTGAGGGCAAGAAAAACGATGATGAGTGCCACTAGACTGTAAAATTTTAGTGAACTTCTGATATTCACCACCATTATCGGACTGAAACACCTTAATTTTGGTGTTAAAGAGATTCTCAACATATTTAGAAAATATAATAAAAATTTGCAACATATCAGATTTAGCATGCATAGGAAATATTCATGTGAATCGACTAAAAGCATCAACAAACAGGATATAATAACGACAACCTTCATTAGATAAAATGGGAGCAGGTCCCCAAACGTCTGACACAATTAAATCTAAAGGATGATCATAAACCATAGTGCTAGACTTATACGATAATTTATGGCTCTTATTCTCTAAACATGAGGAGCAAAACAAAAATTTGGAATTGGAAACTGGAAGACAATGACGAAGAACAACTGATTGAACAATATGAAGCATGGATGACCTAAATGTTGATGCCAGGTTTGAATATAAGCACATTCTCCAACAAGAGCTTTAGGAATGACATGCTGAAGAGTGTATAAACCATCACGGAGCTGCCCCTAAAGCGTTACCTCCCCCGTATGTCTATCCTTAACAAGGCAAAAACCATCATGAAATTCAAAAACTACATCATTATCACGACAAAATGGAGAGATTGATAGAAGATGTGAGACAAGTGTGGAACATGGAGAACATTAGAAAGTACAAACTTACGGGTGGAAGTTTGTAAGACACCATTACCAGTATGAGATATAGAGAGATTTGCACCACTAGCAATTTTAACCTGATCAGGACCGGTATATTCACAATGAGTTTGATAATTACTAGATTATTTTTCATGTGATTTGTTACACCATTGTCAGGAAGCCAATCATAGATATTGACGGGATTGTGATTAACCATATATACAACACGAGGTCCAGCAAAGGAATGGTTACCTCCTCTTTTACTATCATTCCTGGGTTGGGGACGTCATAAAGGAAAATAATTCTCATCAAATCACTTCCTACAATTACGAGCATCATGATAAAATTGCTCACATATTTGAAAAATAGTTGTCGGGTTCCCATTCATGGTAAGTGGAACATCACGTGCACGAGTAGTCTTGGCAATGTTATCTTGATGAGGGGAAGGTAACGATTTTTTTTGCGCATCAACACGAAGATCATAAACCAAAAGCATAGATTCAAACTAATCGTGGTTATTAAGCTCATAGTAGTAATAAGAGAACTGACAATACTTTCTTACGCTAAATAGATGATATAAGTAACGATAAAATCCAGTCAAATAATAACTTATCAATGCGATTCCAAAAAAGAAAAGGGGGTTAGGAGAACCATCAGTGATCCAGGAGATTATGTTCGATTTTGGGTAGTTTAGACTTGTTTGGACAAAGAAAAAATGTTGTTGATTGTCTTCAAAGGGTAATTCTAATAACAGTTTATTTTGTGGAATTAACACAAAATGATAGTTCATTCTAGTAGTCCATTTTGTAGAATCATCACTCGTAATAAGCAGTTCATTTTGTAGTTAGAACTCGTAATGGTAGTTCATTGTAGCATGTAATGGTAGTTCATTCTGTAAAATAAACTCATAAAATTAGTCCATTACAACGATAGTTTATTCTAGCAGTTTATTTTGGGCCAAAATCATCCATATATAAGCTTCGCAACTAAATGAAACATTTTAGCATTATGGTTCAAATGAGTGTCGTGTGAGGAAAAAAATTGTGAGGATTGACATTTAGATATATGATTGTTAGTAGGTGCTAATTAAAAATGAAAGATATACAGAACATAACTGTAATGGTATGGCAAACTAAAATTGTTAACATGAGATTTAGATCATTAAAGGTTAATTATATCACGAAGATGACCAGAACCAGGAAAATAATGAATCTTAAAATTATACTTTTTCCGTTTCTTCAAAGTTGAACTAGTTATTTTAAAATTTTATTTTTTAAATGTTGAAATATTTCAATAAATAAGCTAATATTTTTAAATTATATTTTTAATAAATTATTTTTAGTATAAAAAATATATATAATTTAATAATTATATTTATATTCGTTATATATATTTTTAAATGTTTAGACAAATAATAAATTTTAAAATTATATTCTTTTTCTTTATCTTAAAATTCTATAAACAAGAAATAGTTTAACTTTTAAAAAAAAACGAAGAGAGCATTATAAAATTAGTAAAATACAAATGCAAAGTTACAAAACCGATCCTCACGAATTTGCTAATCTTATGGTTCACAATCCCACTATTATTCATCATTTCCTTGAGAAATACAAAACACATTACATGACCAATTTGTTCATCGAAAAACATAGGTCCAAACTGAACAGGAAAGTGAAAATAAAACAAATGTAATGCATGAAATGGAAACAATTATTTTGGTAGTTTCATTACTAAATCAAGTAACTAATTAAATTACCAATGACACTCGATAACAATTTTGAAATCATTTAAGAAACTCAATGACATGAAGACCGTTGGAGACTGGGATAGGTATGGTTTTTGTAAATCCAGCTTCTTTGGCTAAATCATTGTACTCGGAAATTGTTCGTTCTTTACCGCCTGGATTCAGCGCCATCATAAGTAAATCAGGAATCAACGCGTTGAATGATTCGGCATTGTTACCAAGTTCATTAGGAAGAACAAACTCGATGATCAAGACTTTTCCACCCTCAGGTAATGAATTCCAGCAGTTCTTTAACAACTTCACGCATCGTTCTTCACCCCAATCGTGAAGTACCCACTGCATTATCGATCATCATAAATATGGTTTATACATTTTATTAACTGTAAAAATTAATGAAAAATATTAGCCCACGGAATAAAGAGAAAATGCCACAATACGTCTAGTGAAATTCAGAAAATTGATGCTACATTATATTAGTATCCGAGTTGATAACAGTATAGTTTAGCCAGAGCCGATCCTGAGTCTAGAAGAGCCATGTACGAACTCAATTATAAGGGATTTTTACACGGTTAAATTTTTTCCCCCAATAATATCATAACAACATTAAATAAAAAATTAATTAGATTTTTTTTCAAAGCATTAATAGTTAGATGTTTTTATCAAAAAGAAAAAGAATTATAAGATGTTAACAGAAAACAATTTGTGCATCATAAAGGTTATAATACTAGCTTAATTATATTAATATTTAACTTATTATATGCTATGAAGGTGTTTGTAGCTTGCTCAAGTCGATGTGAATTCATTGAAATTTGTAAGCTAGTGGTTTGGAGTTTGAATCTTTTATAGCTCTTTTTTTCTAAAATGACCGCATTAGTAAGCGGAAATAGTCCCAGACAGAACTGGGCCCTTTAAGGTCACACATGCTCAACTGCCTCAGGCCCGGCTCTAAGTGCAGCATTTCATCAGATGCCTCAGTAATAGAGCGATATTTTTACAGATTACAGAAAGGTATATATATGTGTGAAAATAATTTTTTTTGTTTTTTTTTTGGCTTACTTTTAGCAACATGTTTTGACCCTTTGGGACTTCCTCAAACATATCTCCTTCAACATGCTCTACACCTGCATGCATTATCACACCCGCAAACTAGAGTATTATATGAACTTGTAGTTTTCAGAAGGAAAAAAAGAAGGGGAAGAAACGATCTTATAAATTAAGAAATAAGCTATACCTGGGTATTGAGGGGCAACAGAAATAACATGAGGCAAGTCGAAGTTGACACCGCGAATTAAAGGGTATTTCGCAACAATCTTACTAACGGAAGTGCTGATACCACCACCCACATCTAACAATTCTTTCATACCAAGAAATCCATCGTAAACTCTAAAAACAGCTTCAAAAACAACAACAGAGAAAACCCCCATTGCATCATTAAAAACTTGATTCAGTCTTGGTTCTTTACCAGCATACTCAAAGATACTAGCACCATGAGCAACATCAAATGGCACGATATCTTTTTCTATAAACACATCTTTCAATTTGAAAAAACTATCCACAACAACCTTGTCAGATGTGAATAGCAATTCTTCAACTAATGATACCTCGTCTTCTTCTCGGGGCACCAAACAATACGACGAACTTGTTAACCCGTACACCTTCTCATGTACTCCGTCTTCACCACCATTGACAAATTTCTTTCTAGTAGAAACAGAAAGAATGGAACTTGCACCGAGTAATCGAAGAATTCTATCTAAATAGATAGCTGCTTTAGGATTATTCGAGGTGTTTGGCATTTTAGAGACAATTTCAGAAGCTGAAACCTCAGCGTCAGGTCCAAACTTTGAGATAAGTTGGAACACATTTAGCTCCATTGCAGCTCTCAATGCCATTGGAATGCATATTAACTTCCCCAAGTTAGCCGTTTCCGAAAGATAAGAGACATCAGTATTGCTTTCATTTGCAACAGTAGTGGTAGTGATTGTGGGTGTTTGATGATTATGACCGTTATTATCGAAGTTCTTGCCAATCGTATCCATCTTAGGACTGTTTTGATGCCAATGATCAAGCAGTGGTGTGTTTATGCTTCTAGTAATGAATTAATGCTTGCACATTTATAGACATTACAAATATTACGACTCACAGAATTCCCATGTGAAAAGTAGCATTCACTCATGTTCCTAAGCTTTTAAGAATTATTCGTGAACGAAAAAAAAGGCATTAAGCCAACATATATTAATTAGTAGTGTTTGTTGGGGATAAAATGATGTTCGTCCGAAGCGACGTCATCACGTCCCGATCCCGAAGCGACGTCATCACGTCCCGATCTTGAACCGACGTCACCAATTACGTCCTGAAGCGACGTCATCACGTCCCGATCCCGAAGCGACGTCATCACGTCCCGATTCCGAACCGACGTCACCAATTACGTCCCGAAGCGACTTCATCATCACGTCCCGATCCCAAAGCGACGTAATCACGTCCCGATCCCGAAGCGACGTCATCACGTCCCGATCCCGAAGCGACGTCATCAATCCCGATGCACCAAGTCAATTCCGATAGACCAAGTCAATTCTGCACCAACTTATGGATAGAGGTCATTTTGAAGATAAGGATAATAAGAACATGTGGCGGATCCCGTTGACACATGGCGAAACATGGTGAATCCTCTACGACACATGGCGAGCTTAGAAGAATCTCCATCGACACTTGGCGAACCTTGATGACATTTGGCGAAGGGTATTTTAGTAATTATCATCTTTTTATCCCTATAAATATAATTTTAGAGAGAAGAAGAAGGGGACTTCTGGCCCGATGGAGGCTTCCTCTGCTTTATTCTCAACTGTTACCCAGAAATACTAATAAAACTCCAACTTTCATTACCCGTGGATGTAGGCTAATCATGGTCGAACCACGTTAAATCAATATGTTATGATCATTTTTTTCTATTTTTGATTATGACCTTTGTTGTTTTTTGCCGAAGAGAATTTTGGCAGAAACAATTAGGCGCTGGAAACAGGGATGTATAATGGATTTATCCAACCTATCATACCAGAAACATTAACAATGGAGAAAAGGGTATCAGAACCAAGCCTGATGATCTTCAGAGAAGAGATGGAATTGCTTACCATCAAATTCAATTTCAACAAGAATCGACAGCAACAATAGATTTCAACTGCAACAACAGATTACAGCTTAACGAAAAACGATGATTTTATCCGGATTTCATGATCTAATAATTTCTTCCATACCTTTGATTCAAACAAATTTTTTGAGAATTTTTCTATTTTGAAAATTTCGAACTGAAATTTTGTTTAAAAAATTCGCTGTCAAATTTTGAAGATTTTGAACTAAAATTTTGAGGGTTTCTCACAGATTTGCTTATTGAGGGTTCCTCACAGATTTGAGCTAAAATTTGGTCAATAAGTAGATTGATTTTCAAAACAAGAAAAAGTGACTTTTGATGAAATACTTTTTGTTCTTCACAAGCATTCAGATTGTCTTTTGAAACCTTGTCTCAAAATGAGTTTTGCTTACAGATTGATACCATCACCAAATTATGATTACAAACCCATTCATTCAATTTTGAAAATATTTAGCATCAGAATTTCAATCTGATTTGAGATTTTTCTCACTAATTTAATTCATATTTTCTCTATGAATTGATGCTGCAATTTCTATGATTATAGGGGTGATTTGGGTGGTTGGTTTTATCTTGAATGTGAATATGATTGCAGGGAAGGAATTTTTTCTTGAGTGAAATCATAGCAATTTTATGCAGGAATCATTCACTGAATTGCACGAAAAATGCTTGAAGAAATGCATGAATGAGAAATTCAACATTCCATGATGGAGAAGGAAATGTTGTTACTGCTTGCATCTACTTCTTGACCAACATTATCAACACTGCAAGAGATATGAGTCCTCTCCACTCTAGGGGGCAACAACAACTCAAGCATT